>JAHWXV010473042.1:0-13324 GCA_024586415.1 Phrixothrix hirtus | reverse complement strand
CGGACGTAGCAAAGCCCCCCCCCCCCCGTGAAACCGCGGAGTGCAAAGGTGATCCGCGATGTCCAGAAAAGGGGAGCTTAATAGCCACCAAACATGCAACCACCTTTGCCGAGGTGGTTTCAAAAATAATACAGTCCAGTCGGAGATCTTTGAGATAACCGGCCACATAAAATACCAAAAGGGAAGCACGCAAAAACAAAATCAGGGATACAAGCAACAAGGATGAAGGTGGTAAAAGTTCTGAGTAACTTGGTACACCGTAATCCAAGAGTTCATCATCGAAAAATCAGAGAGCAAACTTGAAATGGCTGTAAAGCATCCAGTTCCTCCTTGAGAATAATAACAAATTTGTTGCTATATAAACAATCTCTCGCCAGACAAATATAGATATTTCCTACGATTATTAAAATCGCCGTCAACTCTTCAAGTAGAATCAGAGCATAGTTTCTTTTGCATTTTGCTTAACTGTATTTAATAACACTGTTACAGATAAGGTTATACCTAAGTAAGCACTAAACCATTCTACATACTGGATTATTGAATGTACTGGGTTGGATCTGAGTTTTGAAGCGCACTAAAACCCCATTCAGATTGGTAATCTAGATGTACCACGTTCACCTGCTGAAAAAAGGCAAATCTTGATGTACGGACCTTTTAACACGCAACTATGCAAATCTACGCTGTCAAACACACTTTCACATAGCACATTGAAACACATTTATACCAGCACATATAATTGATTTGTTTAAACAAATAAGCACCGAAATAAGGTAGAAACATCCAAAAATATTTTGTCTGGGCGTCATATTGAAAAACACCGTTACAATTCAGATTGCGCATTCGCAATCGTATCAAAGTCGACTTAAAGAAAATATAGAATATTCAACTTGCTTTCTCAAAACTAGCTGTAAAATAATTAAATTTAGTAAATAATTAGATTTAAGTTCAGTTGCTGTACATAACAATTTTCCGCTTATTTTAATTATTTAAAAATCTTATTAAACCAGTTACCAACCTATGATTGACTTAGATCAATAAAATACAAACCGAATTAACAATGTTCATTAAGGGAAAGTTAAAAATAAAAGCCCGCGATAGGCATAAAGAATTAATTTAAATCACCTAAGTTATATAAACCAAAATAATCCTTATAAACCAATATAAAAATACTGCGAGTACTCTAAACAAGCTAACGTTATTCTATTATAAATACATAAAAATTTACCAAGTATATATACGAGGTAATCACAAAAGGTACAAAGGATTAATATACAAAAATAGTACATACGAGGTATAATCAAAAAGTTAATGTTTATAGAACGCTAAAAGGTTTTCGCCTGTGCCCATTAATTTTGTTCACAGAGAAACAACGCTACAAGAGACCACAAGTTGGACCTCTATCCTCCGACTGTGTAAAAGCTACCCAAGCATTTAAGTAACGCTCTTGTTGCCACCGAAGAGTATTCTTAAGCAAAATGTGTTACCAACCCAAATAGGACGCTACAGTAGTTAATTGTTTATGGAAATCTGTGCTAATTGTATGTAAAAGTTATTTTGTCTTATTATAGTGGTTTATTCAAAAATCTGATATGGTTCTTATTTTAGAATGTCTAATAATTTCAATAATACGTTATAATACCAATTTTTCTTATAGGAAAATAATAGGTTTAAGTATTTAGGTAATGCTCACATGCTGTAAGTCTAATGCTACGTTTTTAATACGACTTCTCCAGTGGCGTATGAGAAATCAAGTTCCTTGTAAATATCCCAAGTACAACCATCGCATTTACAGTTGCAGCTTATCGTCCTTATTAGTAGCCTCATATGAATAAATCCAAGTTTCGTCACCTGTAATGATGTTATAAACCAAATTTGAAGCGCCACAGTTAAATGTTTTCAGCATTTCCTTGATACATTGAACACGAGACACTTTTCCCCATCGGGCACATAATTTTTTCACACCTAAATTGTTATGCAAAGTTATTGATATTTATTTCATGTCAATAGTAAGGTTCGATTCTATTTCACAGTAAGTCACATGCCGATCCATCTCTGTCATCTCACGCACAGCATAGATGTTTTTTTAAACAACACTAGTTCGCGAACGCCCTTCGCGAAATTCGTCACTGAGTCTACAGCGACTACACTTGAATTCTAAAAGCAATCTATGAATTATTGTTTTGGATGTTGCATTGTTACCAAAAGACGAAACAAGACTATCCATACATTATTGTTGAGTTAAACTACTTTTAAAGTCATAAGAATCATTGCACGAAAACGCTCGCGATTTAATTGTATTCTTGTCGATAGTTGTTTACTTTACTCTTAAATGCAAACGTTACCAAGCGATTTTTTATTCAAGTATCAATGCTACATAACCTAGAAAATGTCGAGTTTTAGGATAGTGCAAACTATTATTCTCTAACTACGACGAAAGTACTCGATTCCCGAAACATATGCAGCACCCCTCATGGCATACGGAAAATACAGGGGACCTAAACCAAAGAGATTTGTGAAAAAGTTTTCTGACATAAACAAAACTTGATTGCAATAAGGTTTATATTAGAATTTTCCAAATACATCATCACGTTACACGGAAAACTGGCTCTACAGCTCTACTTAATTTATTCTTAACTTGAAAGGAGACAAAACTGATGACAATCATTGCTTATCTTTCAGATTTAAATTAAGAATTAGGAAATGTTTGGCCGCGGAAGATATCTAAATATTATTGATTTTATAACTTATAAAGGTATTTTGAATGAAGGTTATTTGCCGATTATATAATAGTGATAATAAGGAGCGATAAATGCTTTATTATTAAATAAAACAAAATTACCTACTCTAAATTTAGCATTCAGTTTTGAATAATGTTCGAGTTTAGTAATTTGAATAGATCAGACTTGAATAACGACTTAGCATTTAAAAAAGGCATCTAGATAAATACTGTTTATCAATCACAGTTCAAACATAGGGTTTGGTCGAATGTTTGCTTCATTAACAGGTATTTAATCAATATTTAATTGTCTACAACAGTGTTGTGAGGGTTTTCCTTATTCTAACAGATCTTGACTTTAAATATTGTTTGATATTACATGCACAATTCCCACTTCGCTTTCCAGCTTGGCCGCTCTTTCCTCAAGTAAAGAAGTCTTTAACTAAAATTTCTAGATTATAAAATTTTTTTATAAAACATCGTATTTTCTTTGCTAAATTCGATGGAATTGCTTCTTAGTATTAACTTGAATAGAGGTATTTCTTTATATACATTGCTAGAGATATATTTTGAATTTACATATTTACATCTAATCAAAATCTATTCAGATAATTTGGTTTAAATATTCATTGATTTTCTATTAACTAATATGTATTTTTGTATATAAATAATATATTCATATAAAAACTAATTTTTGTTTTATATTGATTTTAGTTAGTGACAAAGACATCATTCTTAAAATGTTTTGCTTTTCTGATAATAAAAGTGAAAATAACTGAAGGGTTGTTTGTCAGTATTACTTCTCCCCAACTTTTTTATAACCTTTTATATAGATACTTAAGTAATAAATTTGGGCTATTATATTTTATTGGTTGTGAATTGTCTGAATATTAAATCCCCTCACAAACCAATTTGCCACCTTTTTAGCGGGGAATTGTTATTTAATGTTATAATAAATAACATTTGTATCACATTTAAAAGACTTCGTTTCTAATTAATGTCCCTAAAATAAAGATACATTCACCTTCCTTCAAGTAATTTTTTGGCTGTAAATTTTTATATAAAAACCAAGAACATAGATCTTTTAAAATTAGTTTATTACACATAACTTTGTGTTAAAGATAGTCTGTTTGGGAATGTATAATAATGATGTTTTGTAGTAAATAAATGTTTACAACAATAGAAAACAGTTGTATGTCAATTTGTGGTATATTTATTATGATACGGAAATATCTATATTTAAAGTTTCAATTAAATGTTTGTGTCCTTTACTATTCCTTTAAGTTGTCAAAGGTTGAAAAGCTTTTAATTTAGCAAATGTGTAATAAGGATGCGTTAGCTACTATTTGTGACCCTTAAGCTGTTACGAGTATATTTACGTCAATTTGAACATAGAAGTTTGTACACATACCTTTTAGTCCTGTTTACTAGCTAGGTAGCTTAACTTCGTAAATTAATATAGGATATACTATTCATCACAGAAATGACTTTTAGTTATATATAAAATGAAAATATGAAATGATGGTCAGAACGGTACTTTTAAAAGGAAATTGTTTATTACCTGATTTCCATCATTTGTATGTTCCCGATTTGACCACATCTTATTTGTTAAAATAACTTTTTAGTAAATGCAAACAAACTTTAAAACCCTTAGTTGATGGTAAATTGGGTAAACGCTACAAGAGGCACATTCTGATTAGGAAACCGGGGCGTGGCCTAACGAACCTTTAGTATTAACTACAAAGAAAATGCTTTTGCACTGAACAAGTTGATAGACAGACTACCGGTTTATACAATTAGATATAAATAAAGCTTGCTTGTATCCTAAGCAAACAAAAACATGATATAATATAAACAACTTAATGTTGCGGTAAAAGGCGCAAATTATTACGCAAGGTATTTATTATAGTAAAAGTAAATGTTAGATAATTTAATAATTAAAAAGGGGGTTACCAGAATGCTGGCGTTAAAACTAATTCCACTGATCTGATACCAACAAGAGGGATAAAAATACTACAATATATTAACTGCTGGAACTGTTAGACTCTAGTAAACCATGAAAAGGTGCAACCGGCTGCGGTTTATTCGAATTTAGCAGCTGCAGTTAAACAACGTTGCTCTAATTTAATTAATAAAGAATCAACCATGTTGGGACAAGTCAAGGTTGAAGCTTAATAAGTAAATATTCCAGCAGAAGTTTTATTATAAAAATAATTCAAATTACTTGCATCGGTTAAACTAACGGAGACAAAAATAGGGCGATTACAGTTAGCATTCAAATTTCATAATTTAATTGATCAACCGTTGACATACTAAAAAATTGAAATCTAATAATAAATGAAATCCCTAAATAATTAAAGTAATAGATTTTGCAACCGAAAAAAAATTAACTAAACGTTAAATCCCAATTTGGAAAATCCACCTCTACTTAAATGTATCAAAATGAAATAATGTAGGTTGTTACCAGCTCGATTGTAGATAAAGCATGCAATAGACTTTACGAGTATTCAACGACGGCCGGCAAAACTACAGTGAGCGAGACGTCGTTCATCAATACCTTTTGAGGTTGAACACTGTAGTAATATTCCAAATCGCGAATTGTGGGCGCCACTGTCCTCTATTCTCTTACTGCAGAATAGGGTTGTCTTACGGGAAACATTCTGTACATATATACGTTCAAAATCTGCATTCATTACGGAGACACGATAATTTCAGTTTTGGGAAATGGTCTAAGCTGAAAGAAAAGGCGCAGTGCATCAAACTGTAGCTATTCTGACTTCCCCTGTATATAAGGAAGTCGCAAATAGGTACGCCAATATGGCCAGGCGACTTTGTATATTACTTTGCTAATAGTGCATATAAGAACTTATTAGATATAGATATAGATTTTGTCAGAAGGCTTAAATTGTTCAACGAATGTTTTGTTAGAGTGCTCTGCCCAAAGTTAATAATAAGCCAGCGCTTGGAGTAAGTCGCTCAATATAAAAACAATGCTTAGGTAAATTGAATGCAAACGCGAACAGTTTAATTTTCATGTTACAAAAATTATTGTTATTAATTTTATTGAAGCTATTGCTGCGAGCACTAACATTTCTGTCACACAAACGGTAGTCGGTGTTTCTTAGAACATAATACATTTAATTGAAATAAAACTAAAAATACCCTGACTACATTTATAAATCAAGCGAACTATGGTTCCACAGATTACATGCGTGTAAACAAATCAATCTAATAATTAAACTAATCCCAAACTAATGTAGCATCAAATTAACATATAAAACAATAGCTGACTAAGGAGTTCTTTAAATTATTTGACAAAATCAATCACAATCTCACTCGGGGAGGTTACATCTGCTACCAGGTAATTTGATTTATTAAGATATCTCGTTTGTCAACGGAATTACATGTTGAATATTAATTTGCTTTGATAATAACAATAATAGTATTAATAATAGTAATAATAATAATATGTGTTTATTGACCAACAAAAAAAATTTCCATTTACAGGTCAATTTGGCCACAATACAATAAAATAACTTAATAGTTATTTTAGGAATCAAACTTAAAAAATAATTACTACTTATAAAAGAGAAGAAAAAAAAATAATATATAAATTCTAACGTAATTATACCTTGCTCAATAATGTCTTTAGCGTATTAAAACATATGTCACAATCTTCACAAATAATATTAAATTCCCTACATATTATTTGCATTGAAGGCTTAAGCAAAATATTTGTGTTAGGTGTAGGATTATAAAATGTAAGTGATCCTCGAGATCTATATGGAGGTACATCAAAATTTAGTAAGTGAAGAAGAGCAGCACAATCAATTTTATCATGTTAATAATGCAAGTAGGTTAACACTGAACCGAAATTCCTCAAGCTTTTTAATTATAATGAGATGAGCAATGCGATCAAACGCTTTGGCAAAGTCGGTGTAAATAGCATCGATTTGGCCTCTTCTGTCAAGAGATTCAGAAATTAACTGCGTGAGGCACATTAGATTAGTAGTGGTCCATCTACATAATACACTAATACAATAAAATACAAATAATTAGCAATTCAGAACAACACAAATAAAGAACCGATTAGATTATATTAAAATTAAAATTTTTGTTATATTGATATAACAAGTCACATTATCAATCCATTTAAATAGCTCCTGTCAAATTTTGTTTTGTACTTAAATCGAAATAAGTCCGTTGGTATGTAATTTACCGATTTTACGTTAATTTTTTGTAGAAGGCTGACCAAGGTGAAATAAGAAATCGTTAAC
Organism: Phrixothrix hirtus; assembly: GCA_024586415.1. NCBI lineage: Eukaryota > Metazoa > Arthropoda > Insecta > Coleoptera > Phengodidae > Phrixothrix > Phrixothrix hirtus. Next base: position 6,331 of record JAHWXV010473042.1, on the reverse strand, counting down.
GTTAGATGACGATACCTGGATTGTCAATTTACCTCCGAAATTCCGGGCTGTTCGTGCTCTTTTTATCAAAGTTCAGGTCCATGTAGAATTAAATGCAAACATTGGTTGCCTCAATTGTCGTTCGTTGATTCCAGATACATTGGTTTTCTAACCACAATAATCTCCGGAGGTAGTAGTACTTTTTAGGGCAAATTGCGGTTCGGATGCAGAAAATCACGTATAGTTTGCTCTGACGTAACTATTCAGTAAGTTATTTCCTATTTCATCTCATGATCCGCGATCCATTTGCTTATTCGCGGCGCCGAGAATCTGTTATCGTCGCCTGCTAATTTCAGGCCCTGCACGTTTACTCAAAAACTACTAGTGGACTAGCTGTACTTCAAAGTTCATTAATACAATTATCATTGAATATTTGATTGGCTTATTAACCAGGTAGCCTTTCTCAAGTCAATGGCGTTTGATTTTATTAACTATAACCTCCAAGGTAACACATTAGAAGTGAAAATACTTTGTTATGAGACTGGCTTCATTTTTAAAGATAAAGAGGTCCTAAATGATTTAGTTTTGCCTTTGTATCTGAACGAATTATTTACAAATGGATGTTTGATAACTTAAGTTTGTTCTTTGGCCAAAAATATGTCTAATAGTTTTTTGTATGGCTTGAAGAACAACTTTATAATCTATTATGTGGGTTCGAGCAGACTATTTTTACAAACGAATTTATGTACTTTGATTATAAATTATACATGACTAAATTATATACCGTTGACATTCTGAAAGCCTTATTTTAATATTCGTATACACGGTAGTGGGACATAAACAGCAAAAGCTGACAAGGTCACAACAAAATATTGGAGACGTGTCAAACAGGGATGAGGGTTAGAAAATTATATAGTTTGTGATTGAACAGTAACCACTATTATAATATACCCATCTGTATGTTTCAATAGACAAAAATGACAACTGATGTAAGATAGTAGTCATCTTTTGGATATATAAATAAATTTGCAACTTGCAACACTCTAAAAATAGTAATTTATAACCTTTGCGTCAGTGTATCTATCATCACAAAATCGTATTTTATATGCTCCAGTAACAAATAAAACGCACTCGTGTCCAATTTCTCTAGCAGAGATTTCGGTAAGATGCCGTATCTTTACGAGAATACATAATATAATGATTAATTTTAAGGAAATTTACCCTGAAGGCGCACATTTTGTAATCGCTACATAGATTCCCAAAGATAAATTTTTCCGAACGATCAAATTCCTAGTTCACGCCCTTCTACTTCAACGCTTTAAACTAGCCTGTCCCTGGCGAATAGCATTCTACAACGAAGGATAAGTTTGGTATTTGCAAATAATGAGCAGCAGCTAAATAAACAGAAAGCAAAAGAAAATAATGCTAGCCATCACTTTTAAGTCGGTCTATCCCTTAAAAAAGTAATTAGAATATTGTATTCCACAGTGGAAAGAGAGAAAATTTATAAGGATATTTTCGAATCAAATCGCAAGGACAGAACTGACTGGTTTAGTGCATATCTCACCATTGCATTTCTGCTGCGCATGTTAGGTCTTAATTATCATAAATGTTTGCTTAATTATACCTCACATCAGTCGTTCCGGTAATAAACCAAAAATATAATTCTAAGGAATTAAAATACAAAAATTAAATTACAAAGGTATGTACTACAATCTATTTTAATTTCAAATACGAGACCCACCTTACTTTACCTCTTACTAAAGTAATATGCAGTATTTTCAATCTTAACAGCAATTTGTATTAATTTTTATTTAATTTGTTTCCCTGATGATGGTCTAAACATTAACGACCGAAACATATGTACCGTTCAATATAAACATTTTTGCCAAAACTATGTTGGATTTTATTATTTTTGCTGGATATAATTTCGTTTCCCATTTAAGTTTATGAATTTTAATAAAAATTCATAAAGGAAATGATCGAATGTAATTGACATTAACTTGTGAATTCGGAATTTATAAAATTCAAGAAAATGTATAACGCATAGCATTACAACTTTTCGAGTTAGGTACTAAGTTATAATTATCTAAGTACCTGTAGTTAGTGTATTAATGTTGAACACTAGAAATTTTCGATTAAGTTAAGCGCTCGTAAAAAGCCTTTCATTAACTATTAAATAAATTTTAAAACTGAACAAAAAACTTGAAAATGTTAAGGGCAAGTTTTATTAATAAACTATTTCTGCACACATAGTTGGTTTCAAAAGTTTTCGACCTGAACACTTTGGAACATGTTTGCCGAGTTTTATACGGATAATTTCCCACACTATTTCTCTAGCTCCACAGTAAAAATTTGATGCTTGAAGCTTAGCAGTATAATAGCTAGCGTTGCAAGAAGCACTAGTGTCGTTTAAAAGTCACCCAATGTTCATAATGAAGTTTCGAGCGGAGATAAAATAAAATGAAGAAGGAAAAAGCGCAACAAAAATTAAGGAGCTCTTGGACGCTGTATACAGGGTAAGCGAAACTCGATATCTCAGTTCCACTAGAATAAAAAGAAAAATGATAGAAAACATCTGAAACGAAGTTCTTAAATGCGATTGAGTAAGGTACATTTTGAGCCAAATTAGCATATCTTTCATGTTTTTAAACTGAGACAATTACTTCATAGACTTTTTCCCTAAAACATAACTATATTTTAGCAAATTTAGACAGAGTTGATTTTTCTAAATAAATTTTGTTAACAAAAATGTTTTCTATCTTTTTCCGTTAAAAAATTATAAGCAAATTTGTAAAAAAAGGTATTATCTAAAATTCGCAGTTGTGATTTAACAGGTTGCCTTTGGAAACAAATAGAAAAATTGCATCTGTCAATGAGTAAGCCAATGATTGACAAATATCGTTTTAGTGTTGTTTTACCTTTAAAATGTTTACGCACAACGAAAAAGTCGACATGTTATTAATTTATGGGGAATCTCAAAAGAACCCTAAAAGATCAGTTCAGTTATATGCCCAGAGATACCCTGAACGTGTTATTCCAAGCTTAAAAATATTTGTAAGACTTGAACGCAATTTACATGCACATAACGATGCATTTTATTCTCGAAAAGGAAAAAAGTTGTTAAAAGGGTCAATTTTGACAATACTGTTGCCCATGTTTTACAGTATTTTGAAGACCATCAAAGGAACTCGATTCGGTAAGCCTGTTGTGAGCTGAATTTAAGGTACAGTTCGGGACGAAAACTTTTGAAGAAAGTGGTTATCACGATTATAAACTTCATAACTTAGAACACTTGTCAGATCAACATAAACAACGAAGAATTAATTATGTTGCCCAAGTGATAGAAAACCTGGAGATCAATGACGATCGATTTTTTCAGCATGTTTTGTGGACGGATGAAAAACCGTTTTTTTTAGTAAGCCTAGTAACATTTTTGGGTTGCTGAAAATCCAATTGAAAATCAAGGACACTTCGAAATTAATGTTTGGTGTGGTATTATTAATGGGCATTGGATTGGTCCACATTTTTACGAAACGATATTTAAATTTCATCAAGAACAGCTTGCTGTGCTTCTCGAAAACGTGCCGTTACAGTTGCAAGCTAACATGTGTTTCTAGCATGACGGAGCTCCATCCCATAAAGCAAGAATTGTTCAACAATATTTAAATGAAACTTATGAAGAAAATTTGATAGGTATAAATGGACCGATACAGTGGGCACCTAAATCACCGGACTTGACACCACTAGACTCCTTTTTGTGGGGAACTTTGAAAAATAAAGTTTACCAAACACAATCTCCTAACTTGGAACATTTAAAATAAAAAATTAGAAACGCTTACGACGAAGTATCTGTAAAAATGTTACGCAAGGCTTCAATGGGAGAAGTAAGTTAGAGATTGGATAAGTATCAAGGAGTAGGAGGTGCTAACATTGAAAATTTGTTGTAGCCATTGCCTATATACTTTGTTTCTTTCTGGGTTTCTTAATGTTAAATTAATAATTAATACTAGTTAATAATAATAATTAATAATGTTTGATTATTGGCAGATACGACTTTGTTATTTTTTCGAAAAACTACCTGTTTAAGTCGTGACAATTGCGAATCTTAGATAATACTTTTTTTACAAATTTGCTTATAATTTTTTAACGGAAAAAGATAGCAAATTGTTTTGTTAACTAGATTTATTTATAAAAATTAACACTTTCAGAATATATCAAAATATAGGTATTTTTTAGGGAAAAAAACCAATGACGTCATTGCCTTTAAAAACATGAAAAGGTATATAAATTTGGCTTAAAATGGACTTTACTCAATCCTATTTAAAAACTTCTTTTCAGATGTTTTCTATAGTTTTTCTTTTTCTTCTAATAGAACTGGCATCTAGTTACGCTCACCTCGTACAATAACTTGCCCTTTCCATTCCCTCGCAAATGGTTAAAATCTTTCGCTCACTGATACCCTTGTACTTTTTTTGTAATATATCAAAACATCTGAATTTTTTGATTTTAATTAATTACAGTTTTTCAGTGTGTCCAGCAGCTCATACAATTTTGTTTTGTCAGAAACATATAAAATTTGCATTTTGTTTTACACAAAATTGTTGATAATTTATCGTCCTTGTTACAAAATTAATTACGGCTATTATAATCTAAGGAACAGTTTTTAAGTAGAATACAGAATGTTATAAATTTAAACTGGTGTTTATTTGCTATGAGATCTCATATGTAGCATTAAGTAATAGAATGAAAGATGCACAATTTATGAACCACCCACCGCTAAAGGACTCGGTGGTTTCAGTCGCGATATTTGTCTTCGATTTGATGAATATGAGAAAAAATACTGCCGTTACTAGCGTCACTATAAAATAAATAATTACCAGTGTAACGTGCCACGTTTCCGACACACCCTGTATTAGAAACGGTTGCTCAAATATTGATATATTTAAAGTTTACTTAATTAGTCAAGTACGAAGTTCAAATTTATCTTTGCTTGCTGATAATTGTTTAATTAAGAAAATATCAGCATTTCTTGTTTGAACGTGATTTAAAATTTAAAATGTGTTGTTAGCAATAATTTCTACAGCAAATGTTTGCCTTAATTTAGAGCATAACTAAGCTGATATATTCGAAATTAAAAATTTGTTTCTGTTGCGTTTATTTACTGAAATGTTAAAGTTACATTACAATTTGTTGGCACGAGGTGTGTGACTCAAATTGCATTAATTCGTTTAGCGAAAATAATAATATCATACAATATTATTTGTCTGTATGATGAATTTCTGTTTGTGGACGCCATTATCGTTACAGGTAATGCTTTTTACTCGTATTTACGTTTACAATCAAAATAACAGCATTTTCAAATGTTATTTATGGGGCGTGGTATCGTTCGATGTCTTTAGTTGGGTTGAATTTTTATTGCCTACGGTCATGTTACAGGGTTTTTAAGATAGAAACTTGGCCTAACTAGGGGTAACATATCTTTAAAACGAAATAAAAGACTTATGGAGCTCATATCTTGTACTACGCTAGACTTGCAACAGTACATTTGAGCTGACTTCCGTAATTTTTTTTATCACAGAACTGCTAAGCTTTTGAAATGAAAGTCCTATGTCTTCTTCTAAAGATCAGTTGCATATTTGTTTGATAGTCTTTTTCTTTTTATGTTGCTGTTTTAGACTTTACACATTATCATATCTACTGCGCGTATGTCGAGTTGTATTGATTAATTGTTAATTTTATTATGTTGTATTATTGAATAACTGTATTCATATAACTGAACTTGGCTGTTAAACTAAAAGATTATTATTGTTATTATAGTAGACCTGCCGTAATTTAGATTTCTATAGTTTAAGTTAGGTCCACAACGATGTTTCGGCAGGTTGATAACTAATTTTAACGTTTCCCAGTTTTGAGAGCTGCTTATAAATTTGGTAAAGGTATCCCCTTGAAATTCCTAAAATTTATCTTTTAGGCTATTTAGTGTCTTAATTACATCTGCAACAACTGTTACTTTTATTAGAAAACCTTTATACTAGTACTCTGAAACATTTGCCTACAGTTTATCGACCGTTTCGCTTGAAACTACGAATCTAACTAACTCTTGCTAGAAAATTATCATTATCATTAAACCTGTATCTGTCACTTTTAATTCCAAAGGGGCAAAATAATTAAATTTAGTAATAGGTATTTAATTAGGCCAATAATTAATAAATGCATAATTCTAAATCTGTACATTTACTAGAACGTGTATCATGATAATGTAACCGTTATAACAGGACGAATACATCTTGGGCCTTTGAAGGTTGAGGGAAATTCCGTTTTGATACGCAATCAGCTCGTTGCTCCATCA
>JAHWXV010473016.1:0-12431 GCA_024586415.1 Phrixothrix hirtus | reverse complement strand
TATATATATATATATATATATATATATATATATATATATATATATATATGCCAGATTGATTCAATACATGTATAGTTAATTGAGTATATTAGTATCCTTGGGGGAAGGAGGTTATGTTATATTCAACTTTTAGTTGAAGAAATAAAATTCTTCAACATGACGTTGATAAGTAATCATACTGCAAATTACCTCTTCCTGATCCGATAAAAAACGACGTCCACATAACTTTTCTTTTATGGTGGGAAAGAGAAAGAAGTCTCAGGGTGCCAAATTTGACGAATAAGGTGGATGTGGTAACAACATAACTGTCTGTGACTGGAAAAAATTGACAGTTCTTGCTGTTCAATGTGTCGGAGCATTGCTATCATGCCGTTGCCAACCACACATGCCGATGTTTGGTTGCTTTTCAGAACATTGCAAGGACTTTTAATGTAAAAATGGCCATACACCATTTAGATCGTTTAATAGTATAGGAACAACAAACAATGAAGCAATAATTTTCTTCCCAATACTTCTTGCTCTGCGAACTTCTGTGGGTGGCGGTTCACTTCCAAAGCATTAAACTGTAGATTGCTATTTCTTTTCGGGGTAAAAATGATAATTCCACGATTCGTCACCAATTATCACATCATAAACCGTTTTGATAGTGTCATTACTACCTTTTCCTAGTATAAAACGGCACAAATCTACCCTAACAGGTTATAATATGATGTTAAGAGATGAGGTGCCCACGAATGGTCACTTGTACCACCATTGAAGTAATCTTCAGATGCATCTCAATTTCAAAAAATGTTACCCGACTTTCTTTAACTATTTTCTCCACAGTTACAATGATTTTATCGCTAACTGCAGTTGGAGATCGACTATCATGTGACCCTTCTTTGAAACTTAGCCGACTACGTTTAAATGCTGCAAACCAGTTAAACACAGTAATACGTGAATGAGCTATTAAAAGTAATTTTTAAAAAATAAAAACGTTGAAGCCCTTTTTATAATCTTAGTAAATCGTTGCGCGAAAATTACGTTTTCCGAGTTCCATATTAGGTATCTAATTAAAATTAGTGCAAACACGGTACGTTCCGTTGATTAACTAAAGTTGTTCCCTAAGGCAACTAGATTTCGAGTATCTAAACAGTTTCAGCATGGCCCTCGTAAATGCATATTTGAAATAAGCACATTAGTAAACAAAACGTAAAAATAAATCATTGCCAAAAAATCGGTTTATTCACTCATCAGTAAAGCGTTTGCACGATTGACAGTAAAAAAAAATAAATAATAAACCTAAATGGCATTGAAAAAAATAACTGTACTAGGCAAGAGTTTCAAATAGTTGAGGTATAATAAAGATATTTTCAAACTACATGTGCAAAGCAATTTTTAGAGCATCTTCATGAGAGTGACGTTGTCCAAAGCAGTTCAAGGGAACAATAACGACTTAGTACTTTTAATTGAGCATCAAGAATTCAAGTACTGCAAAGCAAAATTCCGGTTTCGTGTTGTTAGAGGTTAAGTTAATTTTATTTACCGTTCATTAACTTTCTTTTCGTATTTCTCGGAAAAGCTCCTCAGTTAGCGCTTCTAGGATATGTAATATGTGAAGAAAGACACTTTAAATGTTGATTAAAAGTTACTACACTCAGGATGTTTTGTTCTTGCATTGAATTTGAGCAAATTTACATTCTATGACACACAATGAGTTGAACGCTATCAGTGGCAGTGTATTCTCTGCCCAGTCGTTAAAATAGATAGCTGGTGTTGAAAACAGGTTAATTAATACGCGGATGAAAGCAGTGTACGGTAATTATTACTAGGACCTAACATAGGTGCACATTCAGCGAAAACGATTTCTAAAGAACAATCATTTTTCAATGACAACGGCCGACTATCCCTACTACAAAAAGCGACGGATATTGTCGTAGGACATGCGGATGAGTTTATTTGAGATTATTGGTATCTTTACAGTGAGTGACATTATCATTCATCACATCACCACCAACAGGTTTCTACGTGGTCTTGATGCTGATCCAAAGAAAGGCTATTTCTTCTATCAGTCCAAAACGAACAGACAGGGCCATCACGAGAAGCATAACTATTTTGGGACATAGTAAATACTGTACAATTCTCATACTATAATTTATTTATTAATTAAGTTGCCTATTTTAAATTGTCTGCAAGTTATATTCTGGGTCTCTGCCTTCCATATTTCTTTCCAATCTGCTGTCAACCAACTCAGGCAAAAGACAACCATAGAAAAAGATCTTCAGTTGCAGCTTCATTTTGCTAGCATAAAAATCTGAGCCGTAAGCTGTATATTAATATTTAATTCCTAAATTAGTTTATATGGGAAATATACAAAATTTTCATTTCATTATTTTAATTAGACTTTTATTTGGTAATACCAATTATGCCCTTTATTAATAGTACAATCTTGACTCCAGAAAGTTATTTATCTTTTTGCTATGCCTTCATAAAGGGCCACGTCTTTTGCAGACTGAGGACATTTAATTTCCGTTATGGTTTTTTCATCGATGATGACATCAGAGCATGGTCAATTACATCAATAAATATTCTGTGCTTTGTTATTTTTCCCTACTGATTTTCTAGATAAGCAATTGTCTCTTTTCAAACATTTTGCCATTCTCAATTATTTTACTCATAGGCTTTGGTCTTGCAATTGATATGATCAATTTTTTTCAATTTATACAGTGTAGTTCAATTTAGATGGAATTAAATGATTAACTTTCTTATTAGCACAGATAAACAAAAAAGGCTGAAGTACTTGTGACCTCTTTTTTCATGCTTATTCCATTACTGTTGCTAGAAATAAACAGCCATCTTTTGTTTTTCGCCTAGAGTGAAATCATGAAAAATGGATGATTCCTTCAATATGCTGTGACTCCTCTATTTTCGAAGCTAGAATAAATGAATACTGTGACCGAAATGTTCTGGCATAGCAAATTATTTCGGAAAACGTTCATTTTACAAAAAAATGTTTTATACAAAATCAGTTGCGTATCTAAAAATACATTTAGTGAACTTAACCATTTGACCTTGGGTGACCTTGACACTAAGATGTCAATGTTATGTAATTTTTTTTAAATAATAACCCCCTTTTTTTAATTCAAGTGTATGCATGACTTTAAGACATTTCCAGAATACCTTTATTCACTAAATCCGGCTTAGTGGCTTGCGAATTATTAATGAAGCAAAGTTTAATTCTAAGTTTTTAAAAAGTTTACCTTATACCTAATAGTGTCTGCGACTGTAACTCAAGTTAATCCTAAATCAACGAAATTGAGTTGCAACGTGATTTCGATTTTTCAGTTCTTTTTAGAACTACGGATGGCGCAATTAACTGAGTATGAACGCATTTGTCTTCTGATGATGCAAGGTTGGGAGGGATTGGAACGATCTTTATTCAAAACGACCAATTTGTTTAATTAAACATTTCAGGGGTCACAACACCATTTCAAGATCCACATTTGGGCGAAAGTATAGCACTTTGGAGCGCATAGCACTGTGAAAAACTTGACAAAATCCGGTTAACCTGCTACAGCAACGAATGATGAAAAAGCAGTGGAAGTTTTGAAAAGATTTATTGAAAATGAACATGCAACTACTTGAAGAACTGCTCTTGATCATGGCATATCCTGTTCCTTGTTTCAAAAAATTTTAAAAAAGCATTACTTCCGGCCTTATAAAATGCATTTAATTCAAGAACTCTCCGAAGATGACTTTGATCGTCACGTAGAGTTTTGCCAAACCATGATGAACAGAATTTTACCACAACCTTAGCTTTTAAATCAGATCTGCTTTCTAATCGCTAAAGAAATAAATTTTAGTCCCTTGGTATATAATATACTATTTTACATTTCCAAGACTAAGTTTCAACAAAGACGATTTAAACAACAAATTTATTAAAACTATAGATTATAATAAACCAAACAACACAAAATCCCTTCTACCGCCTCTTATTATACCATCTTGCATTTGAGTCAAATGCAAAATAAATATTTAAATCGGAGGGTTTATTCCTTCACTAAAAGATAATTAAATTTATGCCTAAAGCTTAACTACAATCGAAGAACTATTGTTAGGAATCTTATCTCGTGTAGTCCTGGAAGTAAAAGAATTAAGATTGGGGAGCAGATGTTAGCGGCAAAAATAAACATTAACGTTATAACGAATAAATAGAATATTTAATAAAATTATCAAAAGTTTTACATCAAAAACAAATTACTAGTGGCAATACAGTTTTAAGTAAATTCTAATCTATAATAATTAAATTTTAATGATAACTAGCATGACAAGATAATTCAAAACTTAAAAATAACATATCATGCATTCATAATAAAATTACTAGGCCTCTTACAGCTTTAAAGTATCAGTAAAAAAATTGTTCTAGTGTTCTAGAGTGCCAAAAGAATTTAGATCCGAACGGATCGATATGGTAAATTGTGCTTTAAAATATCAGAAAACTGAACTTAGCTGGCAAACGAGACAATTGGCCTTGTGGCAAAATAAAACTTAATCCGACCGCCAAATACTATAAAAAACAATTAAATATCACTTATTTTTTTAAAAGAAGAGGCAGCAAGCTCCGCTTCTAAGGGCTTTTCTTTAGTAAAGACAACTTCCCCAAACAGTGTCAGAATCCAAGTCTGGATGAATTGAAGAAATATTTCTTTTGAGAAAATATATATTGTTTTCTTGGTAAAAATAGAACCCATCTCTGAATGATTCCTTTAAATATGGGTTCGATTGAAAAAAATCACTAGCGACTCCGTGTTGTTATATTTGAAATACTCAATTCAAATACAAATTTTAATTATGACAAATCGTAAACTCTTTCTCGTAAAATGAAAGCGGCCGCACAGCTTCAATAGAACTTGTCAAGCAAAATAAAAATTAAGCTTCAACTGCCCTCTGTTTCCCAATAAAAATAAACTTCAAAATAAATCATACCGGGTAATGTTAATATAAAAAACTAATTAAAACATGGCACATCTGAGACAAAATAGCCATAGGCGTACGAAATAAATTTTAAAAGCTAAAAATAAATTAGAAACTTACATTGCCTAGGATTTATACCTCTATAACATTTGAAAATATAGAAACCTAGGCGTGCAGATAAAATGTTTACAACTAAAAAGAAATTTAGAAATTATTGAAACCTTTAATTATTTATTTCCAACAGTATAGTTGACGTAATATGATCAGTTTTAACACTGTAACAGCAATCTGGAAAACAAATGCAAACAAACGACACGTAAACATACAGTGGAATTGTATAGCCAAGATAGATAACTCTGAGAAATTGGTAAAATAATTATCAGAAAACATTCTACAGTACAAAAATTATAAACAAGTTCAAAAATGAATGATTTCTCAAAAGTAAAGCAGGTTGCGGTAGAAAGAGTATCAACGTCTCCTGATAAACGCTTTATTGTAAGGATAATGAGGAATAATAAATTATGAAACAAAGTAACATCTGGAATTAAAAATGATATTAATACAGAAATGTAAATATGAGTACAACTGGAGAATAGCTCGTACAAACCCTACATTTCAGCAGTTAATTGGCTTCTAAAATATGGAGCGCTTGCTACCCGCAGCAACGTACAACTTGCCGCACAGTTTCTGTACATATTTCTTTTTTAGTTCCAGCTACCACTTCATTTAGTAATTTAGGCATAATGTTCTTTGGATTATCCTTCATTATCCCTACCATAAAGCATTCATCTGGAGATGATACTCTTTTTCTACCGCGACCTGTTTTATTTTCAAGAAATCATTAATTTTTGTACTTGCTTATAGTTTTTTATAGTGTAGAATGTCTTCTGACAACTATTTTACCAGTTTCTTGAAGTTGTCTACCTTGGCTATACAATTCCACTGCACGTTTATGTGTATGTATGTTGTTTATTTGCATTTGTCTTCTATGTTGCTGTTACAGTATTAAAACTGATTATATTGCGTATACTATACTACTGGAAATAAATAATTAATATTTTCCATTTATGAGATAACACAAGCACATTAAATTTTGACTATTCGCCATGTGCAGTCTTTTTTACAAAGTGTACACTCAATTCTGTGTCATACAAATATGGAACTGATCTTGACTTTTGTTACAAGAAAATAAACTAAGTTTTAATATATTTTTTACATAATACATGTGCAGTGAGTCACAAAAGTCTACATATAGCCTCTTAAAATGGCAGTATTGTCGAAAGCAAAACATTTAAGGAAATATAAATTTCACAAATTGCTTTATTTATTGTATCATAGCGATTTCTTAAAATAATGACAATTAGCAAATAAGCATTTTGAAATAGAACAATAAAATCAAAATAATGGTCCCACAAACGTTTACATACACCAAGCATTTTATTCGGTAATATAATCTTTGCATACGTTTCCAACAGCATATCAAGGAATTGCGATAATTTTAGTTTAGGCTTCCATTAGCACATTCGCATTGAGATAATAAATACATCATAGTTGAATTATATCAAAATATCACGTAGACAAGAACTTTCGATGGATATACGAAATCTTATTGTAAAATCACGCGTGAAGAATAAATCTTATACTGAAATAACAAAAACTGTGGGTAAAAATCGTGCAACAGTTCAGACAGTTTTAAGAAATTTCAATTGCACTGGTACAATAACTAATAAAGTGAGATCCAGCTAAAAGTTGTAGATAGACAAAATTTTATATATAAGTTTGTATCTATCCAAAAGAACTGCAACAATTTGATTAAAATCGGATAACTGGAAGTGCCATTTTACATAAATTTTTAGTTTTTCGCGATTTTCTTGAAACTGTATCTGATTTTTTTAAAGTTTATTATATTTTTTAGTCATTTTGTTGTTGACTTTTCACGCAAAAAAATTAAATTAGATAGTCCTGACTATCAAAAATCATAGGTCCTGAAATGAAGAAACAGGAGAAAGGTTCGCAGATATTATGAAAACCAAGAAATTTAACATTAAAATAAATTGTGTTTACCAGTTATTAAAAACATAAATCAGGTTTAGGGTTCGTTTATAAAATAATATAATCCCTTAATATTAAATCTATCTTCTATTAATACAGATTCCAGCATACTTAAATAATAAAGCATCACAACTGACTACTCAATTATCGTAAAGAAATTACTAGGCTGTCTTACACTTTATAGCTCCAATTCATGAAAGGAAATGTCATCTAGTAACAATTAACTTATGCATAAGGTTCATTTCCCCCTTCAGTTTCTAATAAAATTGAACTTTAGGGATTCATATTCTCAATGCCGGCTTTTATTGCAGAACACGAATAAAATAATAAATATTTTTGCATCTTGATATTAATGAACACTAATTGTATAAGTAACACTTATCTTAAAGTAGGATGTAAGGCATCCTCAGTCGAAGGAGAAGCTTTCAAAAAAATTCCGAAACTGGTTTCAATTTCAAAAATAACGAAATTTATATCATTGTCTCATATGCTAATAGAACCCACCTGTAAAGGAATGAGACTAAAAATAACTAAATTTATCAAGTGTAAAAAATAAAAGAACATATCTGTAGGATAGATAATCTAATCGAATGAATCCCTAAAAATGGTGGGTCCTATTCTAACAAAATAAAGGCAACCAAACCTTGCCTCCAAAACACCACTCCACTAATAAAATAGCATTAAATAAAAATTTAAAAATAAACTATACAGATAATTTAAAAAATCTTCTCAAGCTCTCATAATGAGGCTATCAAACTCGGCCCCCGAAAAAACCATAGTGCACAAACCCACACACAACTCAACACACAAGGTGCAATTCTGAATTGTTTGTAACTGCATTAAAATCATACTTTTCCTGTCCCCTATGTATTTTTAATAAAAATAAGCAAATAAAACATAGCAAACTCATAAAACTGCTTTTAAGCAAGCAGTTTAACTTATGAAAACACTAAACTTCAAAATAAAATTGAACACAAACTTTTGTAAGAATAACAAAGCAGGGGTGGACTGCCTAAATTTTAAAGCAACATAAGTAAAACAAAATATTATACCCACAAGTACAAAATAAAAGGTGAACTAATTAAAGTGAATGGATTTTAAAGAATCTTTAACTATACCGTAAGACAAGAAGTAACTGGTACAACTAATCCAAGGCATAACAATTTGATGGCCTACCATATAAACTAAGCAGTTTCTCAAAAAAAATGTCTGCAAATTGAGTAACAGGAAATACCTTTACCATTTTTTAAAAACTACTACGATTCTTGTGTATTTGATGCCCTTTTATGTAAACTCTTCATTTCTCTGAAAAAATGCGTTGAAGCAAGTTATAGGAGAAAATCTTTGGAGTTATGCAGCATTTTGTGTTCAATAATTTTTTATATATTTATTCACTTTTTGTTTAAACTGATGTTATTTATGTTCTTACATTAAAATTCACTTATAAAGCTTAACTGTATATGTATCAGAAAGTAACTTTAAAATAAATTTAAAATACATAAGAGAAAGTTGTGTTTTGTCTCATACCTGACTTTTTCTCTTTGTAAAGATACAACAGTTTGTAGCCATCATAATTATGGTATAGTTGAAAAGGCATACTAAAATTGACAAAAAATCACATTACACTTTAAATGTTTGTAAAATCCATATTAAAAATGTGAAATTAAGTTTCAAAATCAAATAGTAGCTTCCATTTTCCAAACTTTTATTTACCAAAATATAATTACATTCTATTAATAGAAATATAACATCTTTATAGTCATTCTCAAGCTAACAAACGTAGTTCTATAAATAATTATAGTATCATTACAAAAAATAATTTGAAATAACATTTGACGTTCATTCATACTGGAGAAAAACTGTTCAATACTGATTATAATACCATTATCAAATCACATTTGATAATTCATTTATATACTCATACTGAGCAAACATCATTTAAATGTTTTGCAAGTGATTTTGAAAAAATTTGAGAAATTATACTCCAGAAAAGCCGTTTAAATATTCATTACCATTTTTTTAATCCCAATATGTTTTATTATATTTTTTAGATTGAACAGGTGAATAATAAATGTTTCATCTATATATATGATATCTCAAAAGTACGTGCATCCTATCTCAGAGTGACCATCATATAAAGTACAATTTATCACCAAAAAAATTTGGAAACAATTTTAATTGAAGAATTGTAACCTACTATGAACTTGTTTACAGAACTTTGAACAAGGTTAATTTATTGATGAGCAATAGGTACATCACGTCGTATTTGATACACATGTGCATTTAAATTAAAATAGTGCTCTCTGCATGTACATTCTGTCTTGTTTATTTAACCAGCTAGTCTACAACAGTTAAAATTAAAAATTAAATAAAAACAATTGCATCTATATTAAATTAATAAAGCAAAACTTAAACAAATTTACAAATTATTGATTTTATCATCAAAACGTATTAAATACCATAGTTCCATACCTTATTAAGTTATTCCCATGATTTAATGTATTTTGCAGTTTAAACTAAAATAATATTACAGAGAAATAGGAGAAAACTGAAAATAAAGGAAAAGAATATCTGTGTATGAAATATTTGCAAATATCAAGTTCAAGTCAGCATGCTTTAATTACGCATTTAATTTCCAGACTTTCAGACTCATTAATTTAGAAAGTTACTGCTATCACTAAGATTTTTACACATTAATTGATGGTGCCTTTGTAAAACCATTAGAATTTGATTAGTGATAAGTACAGCGGACCTACATTTTAAAGTAGGTGTTCAAAATTTCATCCTCTAGAATGCAGACAGGCTTCTACACAAATTACAAATTACCTAATTAATATACCTTTATGTACTCTTGTATTTAAGCCCTGAAGATGCCAGCCAATAAGGTTTAGGCGAAAACATTTGACCCTAATAACTTAAAATAATTGTAAATAAAATCATTAACTAAACTCGTGGGAAGATTCAATTCTTATTATAATTTCTAAAAATTATCACCCCAATTATATGGATCCACTTGAAGATATTCTACAAGATGTCGGAAACTATCCTGAACAGCTGTTAAAATTGTTTTTCTTGAAGGTAAGCATCTATGAAAAAACCGTCTTATGTATAGTTGTCTTGTTTGAAAAATACTACAATTACACTCTCCCATATATTAATATCATATCACTGTATTCTTGTGATTATTTTTAATAATTTTAGAAATGTATCTTATAAATTCAAATGTTTGACATAGACTAAAGCTTATCCTGTACTGCAGCAATATCAATCTTGGATTATTCAACGGCACGTCCACGGTAGTTCAAAGGTGGAAAAAACCTCTACTATTGCACCTAACATTATTTTTAGTTTAAATGGCGTTTTTAATACCTAATGAACCCTAGCATAATATAGTATCAAGGGTTACTCCAAATATAATCATTGTCATAGTTGAAATTTAACATGATTGAAAGATTTCAAATAATATCTCGAACGCTTGAAATCACTATGTACTTATATTTTATTATTTTCAGTAACTATCATAGTATTTCTTATTATTTCAACTATGTACATTTTAGAGATTTAAATTATAAGTAACCTTTACAATACAAATGAATATTAAAGCCATTCTTCTCCTTATCCTATGTTTAAACATGATATAATTAAAAATACACATTTAATTATTCTTTGAGACTTACAAAAAAACCTGCACAGTCATCCCAACTGTAATTGATATTTTTAAAATCTATATACTTATATTACTCATGTTATAAAAATTCTCTGCAACTAGCTGTGACTTTGGCAGAAATAGTCCTTTTAAGTTAGATGTTATACCAGGTGACAACCGCATAAGC
Organism: Phrixothrix hirtus; assembly: GCA_024586415.1. NCBI lineage: Eukaryota > Metazoa > Arthropoda > Insecta > Coleoptera > Phengodidae > Phrixothrix > Phrixothrix hirtus. The sequence continues at coordinate 1,593 of JAHWXV010473016.1, read as the reverse complement.
TTCATGTGTCCAGAACCAAAAATAAAACATCTACTCTTTAGTATAGATACAGAAATGTTATTAGCATAGGTAGATATAATGAACTTGTACTTATAAATAGTAATAAATTTGTTTTTAATTCAATATATAATTATTTTTGATTAATTAATTTTATTTAATATTCTCAATGAAAGGATTTTTTTATTGTCCTAAAAAATTCATATTACATGCTTATATAGATGATCATATGGATTTTGATTCCAAAACATTGCAAACCAACAAAATAATAACCACTAACAGGTTTTTCCCGTAATTCGAATACAACCGAACCACTGTGCATCGGTTCAACAGTACCACGGTAAGTTTACCGATCAGATTTGAAACTGTAATTATTAATATCTTTTATAAGAAAATTTTGTTGTACAGTTCATAAGCTGTCTACAATTTTCATAAGGCATTTTTTTGGGATACCCTGTATATGCAATACTTCAATCTTTTTCACAATATTCCATCAAATAAAATTAGAATATTGAGCTACATAAGTTTCTTAGCGATCAATTCATCTAAATCCCAGTTTTATAGTAAGCACCATAAGCTTGCTTTTGACGTCTTGATGGATGTGTTTCTAACTTTCACTTTCTGTATAAATAGCTGAAATAAAAAGGACAAATACTCTAACCACATCTAATGACCAAAAATAACACTTACGCTATAGGGTAGGTTTTTATTTTCAGTAATATGGAAATTATAAATAATTTGCCTAATGTTATATAACTGCATTTGTTGATGTAAACACAAAATTCTGGTGCAGCCTCTTAGATAGTGAACTAAAAGTTACACAAACTTAAATATTAATGTTATAAGAATGCTTAGTGACCTTTGTTGATATCCCGTTATTGCATAAACTTTTTCTAAAACATCTTATAATATAATAGGTCTATTCGTTTGTCTGCACAAAATATTTTAAAGCAATTTGTTGTTACAGTTTTAATTATTAACAACAATTATTACTACAGTAACAACTTACTCTAAGTTACATGGAGTAGACACCTTATTTCATATTCAACAAAATAATTTGAGTAGTTTCACTAAACTTACTTGTAATTAGTTATGAAAATTTGTATTCCACCTTCTTCCTCATCAATCATACATTTTCAAACAACGGCAATCTTTTATTGTGCTTAATCTTCCCGTCTCATTCAAGATTCTATATTTTTAAGCTATTAAATATACCAAGTCAGTAAATTAATACTAGATCTTAAATTTGTTTGGGTTTCCATATGGTATTGGAATTATTTCATTTATAAGTTATAATCTAAATTACATGACCAAATTTAATAAATAGGTACTGTGAAAATGTAAGTACCTACTAACCAACTTTTTTTGGCCAGGCATCTACTGTATTAGGCAATTTTAATTCTTAAATCCAGTTAAAAAGATGTCTAGAAAAATTTTATTAATCGCCACACAATTTAGAAGCATTAAAATTAGATTTTTACATATAACAATCTAAGGAAAAAAAAATCTGGTGTGAAACAACACACGACTTTCTCTTACGCACATAGATATGCCAATAGTACCCACAAATGATTAGATTATTGTCTACGTTTATTT
>JAHWXV010473011.1:0-13801 GCA_024586415.1 Phrixothrix hirtus | reverse complement strand
ATTATAAATAAATGTTTGCTGCTGGTGCATTGTAAAATAAATAATTAAATATTTAAAAATAAATTAGTGTACATAGTTACTTGTAGAATTTTAGTGAATACAAATAAACATTGTGAAAACAATTAGCTAGTTTCGTTACAATATAAACAACGTAACATAATTAACTGGTGCACTTTCAATATCGAGAAAACCGGAAAAAGTAAATTTTCCACTAATAGTAATAAAAGAAAATGTCAGAATTGGCACCACTGTAAGATGGATCAGAAGATTTTATATAAAATAGCACACCCCTAATAATCAAAATATTATACAATACGCAAATAGCAAAATATATTTATTGGGCATTTAACTGCAGGTCTTCAGACGGTCTGATGCCGCGACCAACATCAACATTTATTTCATTTCCTAATGTAAAGCATATTATATTACATACTATTTATGCTTACATTTAAGCTCGAGATAGTCACGTACCAATTATTTTATCAAACGCAAAATTGAGAACTTAAAACAATTATATCTTTGAAATAAAAGTAGTGCAGATTGATTTTCGTAATAATTTCCATTTTCGAAGACCTATCAGTACATATAAAATTTCATCTCAAAATTCGATTGTGAGTAAATAACTTGCTGCTTGTTAAAAGAAAAATTCCGAGAAAATGCGGTTCAACTAACGAAAATAGTTTCCATGTAGGTACATATAAAAATAGACATCTTCATTATTTAAGATTATTACAAATAACAAAGCTAATCAAAAGCTTACAATTTTACAAAATAATTAAGATAGTAAGTTAACAACTACTATTAAAATAATAGGTATTGGCAGTTCACTTTCAAACCTTGTATTTCAGAAATTAATAAACCGAGTTAGATCAAGCTATGTTTATTTTGATAATAGTTAAGTTTTGTATAAGTATGCTGAATTTCAAAATTTTTCAAAGTTTCATTTGCCGATAAATGTAAAATATGTTTTTAAAAATGTGTTTTTCATTTATATTTTTAAGAATGTCGAAATACAAAAATTAATTTAACTAAAACCATTAATTCAAAGCGACTTATACTTGGATATATAATTGATTGGACATTATTATATAGTTTTAACAAATTATAATGCTATCGGATTATTAATAACGAAATTACAATCAATAATTGTGAACGACTCTATTTCGCTGATTTGAAGAGATATTCAAAATATTCTTTCTGCTCATTATACAGGTAGAGAAATTAACATGTAAGAAGAAAAGATCTACTTAAAATAAATTTGTGAAGACCTGTGGAGATAAAGGAGTTTATGGGAAAGAGCGCTCGGGAAACATTCCGCGAGGGGAAGACGGGAGAGTAAACCAAAGCGACACTGTGGGCGGATAATGTGTTTCAATAATTCAGAGACTGCTATTACTCAGAAGCGGCATAGTAATGAAATTGTTAAGAAACTCTACCTGCATAGGATTATTTATTTCTATCTGCAACAAAAAACAAAAAGACCGAATAAAAATCAGAAAATTGGTGCCGATAAATGTAAACATAGAATTTTGCAAGAAACGTCTTCGGGAAGACGAAAACTTTTTAGAAAACAGCCGTCATGACAATAGCAACGATGATATCACTGTGAATGAAAATAAATGTTTAATATGCGAAGAATTTGGTAAAAATACTGAATTGTGGCATAGATCAACCATATGTGGACTTTGGATGCATACTGAGTGTTCTGGTAAGAACTCTACAGTGGATTATATTTGCAACATTTGTGTGATTTAGAGAGAAGCTAAGATATTATATGAGAATACATTTAAGTTTTTATTTATTTTTATTAATTGTTGCATAACTTGTGACTGGATTTACCCACAACTTGACCCTCATTACCCATATGCGTGGACAATTCTAGTCATTCTAATATTTAAGTAAACTAATAATTACTTTATTTTTTAAATTGTTAAAAGAAATTCAACATTTATTGTTCATTATCTTAAGTACATGTTAATGATTAAATAAAATAGATTATCCTGAAATTGTAGTAGTTATTGCAATTTTTCCTTACATGGCCGCCATTTGCCCACGTTACCTTAATATATAACAATCAGACACTTCAAAGTGAAGACATTCTTGAACTAATAGAAAAATCAGTAGGTACTTGTTCAACAATTCTATGACATTGACTCTATAACATTAATACAAACAAAAAATTTGGCATAAGATAACACACGACCTCATTTTACGTATTGCAAAGTATTGACTTTTGTGAAAAGCTAATTTCTTATACACGTAAAACAATATTTTAGGTGAATTTAAGAACATAAATAATTTAAAAATGTAAATAATTTTTATACATCGTTAAAGTCAATAAAATGTAATTTTATATTTATTTTGAGAATGATAATTTCAATAGTCGCCTATCCGAGTTGCTATCCATACAAAACCCTGCTAACCGTGAATATACCTTTGATTACTGCGTTCGCAAAAGTTTTTTAAGGGAAACCGATTAGTTTATGTGATAGGACACTGAGAAATATAGCAGGTTTAAACAAAATCGTTAAATTTGTTTCCGAGAAAATCTTTAAAAAGCTAAGTGTCGATTATCCGATTTTAACCAAAATCTTTAGTCATATACAAGGACGGTAATGAACAAATATAAAATTTCATGTTTTACAATCTTTAAATTTAAATTATGTTATCCGCATAGATATCTACGTAAGTAGATACACAGATTAGTCCTTAAAAATATAATTTTCGAACACAAGCTAGAAGAGAACTTTATTTCCACTAAAAACTTACATATTTACTTGCTTTACTTACAACTTTTGATCGAAACAAATTCAATGAAATACGAAAATTTAATGCAGTTAACTAATGTTTAGTTTTATTGAAATTCAAATTTTAAATCCCCACCTTGTAATATACATTTTACGTTGGCATTGTCGTTAGTAACAACAAACTCCCTAACCACGTATTTATTTCTTCTTCGTGCGCAATAAGTGAGTGAGTCGTTTTTCAAAATTTAAGTGTCAAGGTACGAATCATGGAGTTCACCTCTTTGTTTCAAACCGCTATTAATATATCTCTTTTCGTGACACCGCAAATATTGTTAATTATTTAAATTGTGTTGTAAAATACTAAATTTAAGTGCTTCCCAAAACTTCCTGTACATTCCCACTTCCTTTTTTCTAGAGCGCCAAGAGTAAACAGCAAAAAATTGCAAAACCTAAGTAAGTACCTAAGTAAGTTTAACACTAAGTTATGTACGTTAGTATAACAGTTGCCTAATAATTTATATATAGAGCGAATTTTAATGGTTGGGCACTAGTTATTAAGTAATTTTTCTAACAAGATGCTAGTATTCTTGGTTACTTACAAATAATTTCTAGATGCTATATTTCAGTAGTGCAACGAATAAAGAATACTAAAGAAACACCTTTAGCTATCAAACTTACAGTCCGCGCGTGTGTCCAGTTTGCAAGCACTACCTGTGATAAACGCCATTATGGCCAGAGGTCAGTTAAAGTGTCAAGTCGTGGAAATTTTTATTAATTATGTGTGTAATTTTGAGGATATTTATTTATAATTAAATGGAAATCATAGGTGGATGTGCCGCTTACAGTTGTATTAATACAAGTGTTAAAAAATCACCGGAATTATCGTTTAACGGATATGTTTTTATATTGGTGATTGTTAGGTTACCGAATAATATCGCTAACTTTTGTTTATATTTACAATTAAAAGTGTTTTGAATTTATTTGCTTACTGTGTATACATAATAAAGTATATTGATGCATTTTTCATAATGTTCAATTGATTATACTTAAAATAAAAGCTATTTAGAGTAAAAATTTTCTTACTGCGTAATATTTGTTTATGTGTTCATAGGCGTGCATACTTCAATTTTTTACAATTTGTTATTAATTTTAAGCATATACGCCAATGATAGAATAGTAAACACAAATTTGACGTTTCTAACACATGCACACAACATGCTAACGTCACCATTATGGTCAGAGGACTTGGGCACAACTTTAGTGTTTAGGGCGCTTCCTTAGTATTCTTTATTCGTTGCAGTGGCGGATCCACGCTTTTTATTGTAGTGATTAATTAATATTCCAAAAATAATAAGAATTCAGTTATTAAATTGGTTTTATTTAATATTTTGTACACTTAAGCAAACTTATATTACGTAAATGTTTACAAAAAAATATAAAATCTAGCGGTTTAAGGTCTGGCCATAAATCATAACTAATTATTCAATACTGCTGCAAATACTGATGTATAGTTCTTGCCGAGTGTGCAGTTGCATTATTTCGTTGAAAATAGCCACGTCCCAATTCGGCATCATGAAATTAATTAATAAAGGACAGTAGAATTATTCTTCGATAATTTTCAACTGTAACTGTTTTTATTCTATGTTTAGAAATTCCTATTACAGAATGAAAATTTGTTTCGTTAAAATTATGACGATTGTTTGTTGCCCAAGTTTAATAATTCGACAAACGGAACCACACTTAGTCGGTATAAATGTTAAGTCCAATAAATCACTATGCAAATTATAATTAAACCATTGATAATAATTTATTCTTCGTGTAGTTCTCAAACGTTTACTTTATATCGATGCATATGCAAAACCTTTAATGCCTTATGAGAAGTTGTGTAAGATAACTACAAAACACACTATGTGGATTATATTTAACACAAAATTACAATTCAATATTAAGTACCTGTTTCTGGGTATAATTTCTTTAAAATTTGTGGGATTTGTTCAATGTTTATCTTCAAAGCAGTGTATTAATCTGTCTTTGTATTTGAAGAACACCTTATTTGAGACATTTCCATTAGAAAAGTTGGGTTAAACTACAAGATTGCAATGAATGTTGCATTTTGGATTAAGGTTCCACGATCAAAAAACGGTCATATAAATAAAAGCATCTTGTTAAATTGTAAACACCGTTATTAATAAAACCTCTAATTTATAACATGCATATTAAAACGTAATTTAATTGTGAGTATTTCTGTTTGTTTTAAATAATCTAGGTACCAAAAAATAATGCAAAACTACAATAAAGTTTGTAAAAGAATTGTATTCATGTTCTATCACTTACCAAAGTTATGAACGAAAAAATGGGGACATCCTGTAGATTTCATATAGTTCAAGAAAAAGTAACAAGTTGTAGTTATAGTTATAGTTTGGTATACCAAGAAACCTTTGATGAAAACAGAATGAAAAAGTAAACCTTTGAGGAATGTACTGAAATCAATATTAACTCACAATATTGTTTGCTACTGTTATAGTGTTTAAAATGTGAGTTTATGTACTTCTAAATTTAATTTTTTAAAATACAGTGTAACAGTTTACTATTATTTTTTATTTAAATACATTTAGTTAGGGGTCTTTCAACATGAGAAGTAGATACGTCATACATGCGCAAAGCACCAAAAATATATCTAATGACTCTATTTCTTTTATTTGAGAGAAGCCGTTGTTCAGTGTAGTCTCGTGGTTCATTTTGTATTGTACTTATATATTTCTGTTGTATTTGAAGTAACATTTGTAGATAAGGTTACACGAGAGTACGAGTATATAAATAAAGCACCTGAATTATATATCCAAGTGCACTGGAGAATCAGATAATGATGAAGAAAGTGAAGAAAACGGCTATACTACAATGTCAGAAGGTAGGTATTTAATTATCTATAATCAAGAAATGATCAATTTTTATTGCATTATACCTTATTAGTTATAATAATTTATTTACTAGACGATTTTATCATTTAATCAAGGATTAGTAAACAAATAATTGTTGACCTTGTTAGATATTTATAAATGTTGTTATCGGTATATTATATATTTATTTTTATATATGTGTTTTCAGATTAACTAAATTATTGATTGTAAACTATTATAGATGTTTTCTAATAAAGAAGCGTTACTGATTATTTAAAATATACAATTTCAGATAAAAATTACTAGTTATTTTACACTACTGACGTACCCCACCCTTGCAGATTCGATGATGAGGTATATGTACCTTTCATCTTGAAAAACCTCTAACTGTTTTATTAAACATATAATATATTTACTGATACATTTTGCAGAAATAAAGGTAATTTTAGAAATAGCGCTAATTATTTATAACATTTGTATCTATCCGGAGTTACCCTACACATCTTGGCGTTAAGACCCCACACACGAGCGATTCATTTGCACCGAGTCCATTTGGCCTCAGTTCAAAATACAGGATCATTCACAAATGGCTCAAGTCCATGCTGAGCCCTTGCCACTTTGCAGTCGCCTATGACTGTAAAGTATATTCAATAAACGATTATGACTACGAACGAGGATTTGTTCGGAGCACGATTTCTCTTCACTTTATCGTGATGATCACCATTTGTTAACTGCCAAAGATATGGGTATTGTCTATGTTTTTCTATTACTTCTAGAACAAAATCACGCCCGCTAGAAGAAGCAATAGTCAAAAATAATATTTATCATTCGATGACTGAGTAACAACTGATAGGAGTTTGGATCGGGGATTGCGCACACACGGCGAGACCGGCGCGGCGTATTTCCCCACTTTATTTGGCTCGTGGATTTTCCATACACGGAAAGGCCGTGCCTCAGCTCGGTAGCTCGACGTTGGAATTTTGGACCGGTCGAAAATAGTCGAGCCGGCCGATCCACATGAATCCATTTGATTTCCTCCATACACGGTGAGTTTTGGCTTGGCATGAGGCCATTTGGCCTGTTGGATCTATCGTATGTGGAAGCCTTTAGTGAAGCTGTGTACCAAATTTAATAATTTAATTAGTAAAACGAAATAATAATTTAACATTTTTCTTTTGTTGTTTCGCATTTTTTCGTTTATACATTTGATGTGTGTGATAATGTATTTTATTTTAGTTGTTATGTAACATTTTACCTTCAAATAGGTATTTTTTGAAAAAGCTGCGTTTATACTTAAGTGTATAGTATTGTCCAACTCATCCTACCTTTGAGTTTAATATTTAGACGATTTGTTTTTCTTATAAATAATCATATTATATATCATAAATTATTAAGAAGTATCAATAAATTGATTTTAAATTATGTCATAGTCCTCATGTAAAGTTCAAGGTTTGGTGATTACGTAAGTTTTACTGAACGACGATAATAGAAGTACACATTACATATCTTATCATGTCTAAGATGATAACATTAATTTACTAAGCAAGGTTAGTAAACTATTAAATACCGTTTATAAACACAATGAATCAATAAAACAATCAATTACATTCCGCACAAATAAATAGAAATGCTCAATACACCTTTTCAGATTATGGAAGCAAGTACGGATTACAATATGTTGAATAGTCCATCACAATCTGCGTAACTGTATTTTATACACAGGATCTGGCAAACAAACACGCGCAAATAGAGTTATTCATTAAATCACGTAATAATCATTACGGCGTTTTAACAAAATTTAATTTAATTGTTTCGTGTTTTTAAATTGAAATTTATGCACCCAAAATGTGAGGAAAAATTTAAGATAGTTTGTAAATTACAATTTTAATTATGACAAAACGTATTTTCGTGGTAATTTAAAAATGCAGGAACGCTATTATTTCGCAGTTATCGAATGATCCCTGCATACAAATAATAATTATCCGTACCCCAGTAGCTTACTTTGTGTTGGAACAACTTACATGCATAGTTGCTACACAAAAATGAGACACATATTCTGTGGTGAAACTATATAAGTAGACAACGTTGGTTTATAACAAAAACTATGTAGGATATGGTTTCCGCTAATTAGATTTTAATAAAATGTTTGCACTTGTATGCTACAAAGATAAAAAACTTAAATATAGAATTTCATTTTTTTACAATGTTTAGTTTTTGAGATATGTCGTTTAAAATTAAAACTTCAAGTACTTCCGGTTACTCGAATTATGAAAATTTATTAGAGAAACTTTTCGGTTCATATAAAAAAGAATTATGTATCTAAGAAATATACTATGTTTAAAAAAATCGTTACAGCCGATTTCAAGAAAACTCCGAAAAACTAAAAATTCGGAAAATGTCCGTAAATGACAAAAATAAAGTGGTACTTTTGGTTCTTCGATTTTAACCAAATTCTTGATTTTGTATACAAAGGCAGTGATGATCTCAAATATAAATTTGTATGTGGCTAGGGTTTTTAGTTCCATAGTTATTTTATTCAATTTTATTCAAATGTACCTTCGGTTACTCGATTTACGGAAAATTGTTTGAAAAACCGCATAGATTATATGAAAATATATTAAATGGCTAAGAAATGTAGTAAGTTGAAAAAAATTGTTGCAACCGATTTCGAGAAAATCTCGAAAAACCAAAAAATGACGAGAGTAATGTGGCGCTTCTGGTTATCCGATTTTAATCAAATCATTGCGGTAACGTGTCAGAATGACTAAAACGTAAATATGGAACTTGTTTATCTACTTTTCGCTTTCGGGATACACTGTTCACATACAAACACTTATGCACACGCACGCATGCATCCACGCTCACAAGCACACACGTACACACTCACATACGCATGCAAACACGCCCACATTCACACACATGCACATACGCACGCAAACATACACACACACACACACACACACACACACACATACACACACAACTACCCACCCACGCACATGAGCGCGCGCACACGTACATAATTTCTAAAAACATGATTTTCGGACTCAGTGGTGCCAAAAACGTGTATTTACGCTAAAATTTCGACATCGAAAATTTTGGACGAAAAAAATACATTTTCTTTTACTTATATTTCATATAGGGTAAGAGGAAGTAATTTAATGTAAAATACAAGTAAATACTATATTAAAATTAAAAAAATACTCACTTTCTATTCACTGTAAAATATCGTTGCCAAAATAACGTTAGTCTACAGGGCTTGATTTATATAGTAATAAGTAATTCAAATATAATGTCGTTACAAGTTGGAGTACCTAGTAGATCTAGGCTTAATACGTTACCCAACTAAATATGTAAACTTATGGCGTGTCTGATTTATATGCATTCAAACCGCACTTAGGCTGATAGCGCATGGACCATTTTCCAAAGCAATTTTTAATCGCTCATAAATAGGTCGTACAACATTAAATGAGTTAGAGTACATTGACGATTATAGTTTCATGGTGATTAAGAAAATGCATCTTGGCCCTTTTTTGCAAGGGACGCAATTATCACTTATACACGATGAATAATCGCTGCACAAAGCATCAAAGAATTCTGATACGTTATTCTAGGTCGAATTAAAATCATTGGTCTAATGAGTACCCAGTGAAAATTTCTGTGATGAGTTATAATTAGATTAAATTATCCGTCTGGAAGCAATAATATCTGAACTTTTTCGAGATTAATCTTGAAGTTACAATTTTGCTATAAATATGAATCACGACTTTAGGTTAGTTTTAGTTCTAAAATTGACATTTAAGTGCAAGATAAATCGTGCTTTATATGTATAAATATAGAAATTAATATATACATGTAGAATTATAATTAATTATAAATTGCTAATAAATTAGAGAGTCCAAACGAACAATAAATAAATTATGAGTTTTGTTGCAATATGTAGTATTTTTTATGCAATGCCGCAGTAGAATGTTGTTTTTAATTTTAGTATTACGAATTTGAGGTTAACACTGATACTTATTTATTAACGTTAAGTGTAAGTATGCTATGGGGATTCTGAGTTAATTGTCCTTGAATCCTCATGGGGTATTTTGAGGCAAAACTATGTATAAAAAACGTCCGAGTGTCCCAGAATCCCCAGAGGGTTTTCTAGGACAAAGTTATACATACATAAAAACCGTTGAAAGTTTTTAGTCCTAGTTAAAGATAAAAAATCTATTTAGTTAAAGGTAAAGAATCCATTAAGTTAATTGGTTTTCATATAAAAGGGTATCTGGTAACAGAAGGGCGCACATTTACTCAGGTTAAAAATGGGGGCGTTTAAAATTTATGAATGCGAGATACTAATTTATAGGATAATTTATAATGTGGTTGTTTAAATGAAAAGCGTTAACTAAAATGCAAAAATTTTGTTTTAAGCGGCAAGGAATATAATTGTAGATGCTAATGAACGAAATTAGCTCAATATTGTTTAAAAATAATAGTAAATGTAATTGTAATCTATAAAACAATAGCGGTATGCAAAACTACTTTTTTAATCGTGATGGATGTAAGTGTAGATGTTAATGAACGCAATTTGCTCAATATCGTTTAAAAAGAATGCCAAATGTAACTGTAATCTATAAAGCAATAGCGGATATACAACTATTATTTTAATCGACGACAAATGTAATTATAAATCATAAAATAGTTTCTTCGTAGTAATATCGCGGCGGTTGCCGTATTACGGAGAAGTTTTGTTCGAGAGTACAATGGAATATATAATTTCACTAAAATGTTATCTCAAGTGGTTAGGCGTATTACTCACGCACTTAATCGGTTGATTAATGGTCGGAAGAATGAGTAATGTATTCGCAAGTGACCACAGTGCCTGTTAGTCAGTCGTAAGTGGCTAATGGAGCTTTATTTAGAATAATAATGCCACATTGTTTTAAAATCCTCTGCGGACGCGTAATTGATGATCAACTGACTTAATTGGTTAAACAATATACCATGTAATTGTTCAAATGACAGTTATCCCCCATCATCATCATGCTCGAGTGACCGGTAATTATAATTGTTTGAATTTGCTTATGTATACGCAGACGGTGGGACTTTAGTGTATAAAGAGTTAGACTGGGAAAAGAGTTTTTTGTTTGAGCTATAGAGTTTTAAAATTATTAAAGTAAATTTTTAAACGTGAATAAAGATTCAAAGTGTAAAAATGAAATCTAATTGCGAACAAAAGCTAAGTTCTCTCGAGTTCTCTGAGGAACGCTTCGGCTGTTGTGATTGCTACGAACCAGTTAAAAGTGACCTAATTAAAATTAAAAATCTGGAGGAATTAAAGAACTATATGGACGAAGAATTATATGCAAATATAATTGAATATCCAGCGTTAGATATGGTAGAGTTAAGAAAACGAAACAAGTTTGTGTGTTAAGATGCTAAAGTAAGAAGAGCATTCAAAAACCATCGTCCGTGTTCACATCTTCAAACTTATGGTGACGATATGAATCAATTTGATGTAATTGACCGCAAACTAATAGAAATTCACACCAATACTGCTTTAAAACGGTTAATTGACTCAAACCGTTATGTTTTAACGAATGTTCAGGATGATGTTACGCAACAAAAATATGTAGAAGTTGGATTTCTGCATTTTACGAATTAGAAATTGTAATGTTTTGGTTGTGTTGAATGCGGCGAGAAATCGATTATCGTAATGGGAAAGAACGAGTTTCGTTTACTCGTTAGTCACGAGTCTTACATAAAAGCCGTTTTAAACAAACAGTTTAAATCAAAAGGCGATCTTAATCATGCTAGTGTTATCGTTGAAGGCTACACGATTAGCTTGGAACACAATAGGTTTTTATATGTGGGAGTAGACGGAATAAAAATTTCTAAAGTCGTAAATTGCGGTAACACAGGTGTTAGAGAAACCCAAGTGAAGTTAACGGTCGAAGAATGCTTCGAACTGTTTGAGTTGAAGCCTTTAATAAAATATAAAATTGGAGTGCTTAAGAGATAGCAATTATTGCATATATTAAAAAATATTTAATAAGTCCATTTGTTTACTATAACTGGGACTGATCTTGTGGCATATTTGACGGATGCTTCTTGCAATTTGGAATCGACCGCAATACCGTTTGATGTAAATAATTTAAACACTGTGGAACGTCAATTTTTAAAATTTAATTGTAAAAATATCGAATGCGGGGTTCTGTGTTGCAAATTGTAGCCCTATTGCAATTTATGTGCTTTCGCGAAGATTATTATTTAAACATTTTTAACACTACTTTTCTTGCCAATGTCCAAATAAACGACAAGACGTAAAAATATATAAATTAATTGTAAAAATATTAAAAATCCAGCTAGAATTGTGCAAAAAATAAATGTTAAGGTGTAAAAATGTATGTATGTATAAAATAAATATTAAAATGAATTTAGAATTGTGTAGAAAATAAATCTAAAGATTTAGAAATGTATGCATGGAGTTGCGACGAACGTATCGTACTTTAGAGGTGTTTCCATTCGTGAGGAACTACTTAAGAAATCACACCGAAACGAGTCTGTAATTGTAAATTTTGAAGGTAAAAACGATGAGGAAAGTCACTGGTTTTACTATTAAAGTGCTATTTAAAGTGTTTTACTATGATAGTTTCAGGAATCTAAAGCTATCTAGGGAAGATGATGCTGTTGTTGATGTGAAAATCTACACTGAAGCAATTAAAACAGTTTGATTGATGAACAAATTAACATGCAAAACACTTTCGTCGAGGGCATTACATACAACTACGATAAGGGAAAAGCCCATGTGGATGAACTTGAAAGCAAATTATGTATTCAGCTAAATGAGAATAATACACTAATCAGCAGAAACTTTTTTCTACTATGCGTAAGGGCGTTATCGCGAAGATAACTAAGACTCACACAGCTATGAAAATCAAGACGACTAAACTTATACTTGATGCAAGAAGTGAAATGCAAAGGTATGTAGATATAAAATTAAAGAAAGTTATAATTAAGCCATAACATTCATCAATAATCCCATCCATGTAAAGACGAAGTAGTTTTAAAATCAGCTTCAGTTGGAATGAAATAATCGCATAATAATTAAATAAATAAATACATTTGTCATTTATATGCCCATTCATAAGGCGTAAGCAGTTAACCTCGACTGCATGCTTGCACGCGTACACGGGAAAAATGCACAAACAGCAGGTGGTCAACGAAATGCATAAACCCGTTAGAAAAATGTTTTCAAGACGTATAACAATTCTAAATCACTATGATGATCTTTGATAGTCAGATTTACCTGTGTTTCATCCTTACGCTAGGGCAAATATGGACCACAGGTACATTTTAGTAGTGATTAACAGTTTTTCAAAATTTCCGCGGACAAGATCTTTAAAGTCAAAAGATGCGGGGAAAAGTGGTGGAATTTATGAAATATATTCTTCAAAACTGGGACAATCGAAAACCTAAGAATTTACAAGCGGATGCCGGTAAAGACATTTACAATCGAAAATTCGAATTGTTAATGAAATCGTTTAAAATTAATCATTATTCAACGTACAGTACGGTCAAGACGGTTATTACCGACCGCGTTATTGAAACTTTAAAGCAAAATTTGTACAAGAAGTTTAGCTTTCAAGGATCCTACGACTGTTTGAATATTCCAGATGAGGTCTCCGCAGCTTACAATAACCGCAAACATCGAACGATCGGACTCACGTGGACCACGTTTATACAAATTTTCCCGCTTTCGTCAACATCAATAACAGCCATCGCTGGTGACATCGTGCGAATTAGCAAATACAAAGGTGTGTTTTCTAAATCTTACACGCCCAACCAGTAGATGAAACTGTTTCGCATCACGAGCGTTCAATGAACGGTGCCAATTACTTACAAGCGCATGGATATGAATGAGGAGTCTATCTTAGGCGCCGTCTACGAATTTTAAATTCAACAGGCCAAGAATCCGGATGTACACCTCATGGAAAAAATACTAAAATATCGCCCTGCGGAGAAGTTATTACAGGTAAAATGACTTGGATTTTATACGCCATCTTGGATACAGGAAGCGGATGTTGTAGTATAGTTTTATTGCTTAAGATTTAAATTATATATATATATATATATATATATATATATATATATATATATATATATATT
>JAHWXV010472978.1:0-11906 GCA_024586415.1 Phrixothrix hirtus | reverse complement strand
CAAGAAATATGTGGTATAAGTTTGTCGGTCGAGTCGCGGAACACCCTGTATATTAAAATTTACGAAGCAGCCAAGTTAGGAACAAGCAATATCCAATAACCTCCTTTGGCCGGTTTCAAAGTCATTTAGCATAGTACGGCTTTTGAAACCTACCATACTCTCATCTATTGAAAAGTTTCTGTCAGGTACATACAAACTTGAAATTCTCTCATTAATTTTCGGACAAGACGTCTTTATATAATTTACCAAAACACTGAAAACAATTAAATTGTTGTGATAGTAAAACAGTTTTAGTCTAAATGTAAAAGCTGCGAGTTTATTGTCTCTATTACTACTACTGCTGGTACTATCACTAAATCTCTTTTCAATATAATTATCCATTACCATTGTAGGTGTTGAGATCATTTCAGCTTCTGGAGAAATATTATTCGGTAAACCATTTCCTTGATTATTTTCAACATGAAGCAAATCAAAGTCACCAAGATTGGAGTCAATTAAAAATTAGAAATATTTTGAAAGGGTTTATTATATCTAGACCTTCTATGGTACGCACTCACTGAAACTGGCGTCTTAATCTCTATCAGAATCGAAATACAAGGGTGGTCTGAAAACTAAGGTAAGTAGTACAAAAGAAGGTACTTTATCCAAGTTTTTTACATTTATTTTTCGACATAGTCCTCTTTTAACTCGATACACTTATTATAACGATGTTCAAGCCGTTTAATGCCTTCACTATAATAGAACGAATCGAACGCCTCAAAATAATCATTTGTTTCTGCAACCACTTCCTCATTAGATGAAAATCTATTGCCACCTAGCCATTTTTTCAAGTTTGGAAACAAAAAAAGTCAGATGGAGCTAAATCTGGACTGAACGGTGCATGACTAAGTATTTGGAATCGTAATTCAACTAATTTTTACGTGACAATGTTCGATGAATGAGTTGGTGCATTGTCATGATGAAACAGCACTTTCCGTCTTGCCAAGTGCGGTCGTTTTTCCTTTAATTTTTCAATCAGCTGGTCCACTAACGACGCGTAGTACTCGCCCTTTAGCAGCTAATCTATAAAGATAACACCACGAGCATCCCAAAATACGGTGACTATAACCTTGTTAGCTGATGGAACCACTTTTCCTTTCTTCGGTGCGTTGCTACCGGCTTTTACCCATTGTTTGGATTGATTTTTTGTTTCAGGGGTATAGTGGTGTATCCACGTTTTGTCAACGTTAATAAATCGACGCAAACAGTCAAACAGTACTTAGAAGTTGTTACGCGCATTCGTTTCTGGTCCACACTTGGCAGACGCGGCACCCATTTTGCTGGCAGCTTTCTCATACCCAAGTGTTCATGTAAGATATGGCCAACAAGTGCTTTAGAAATACCTATAGTGTCTGCTATCACACGCACTTTTAATGGGCGATTATTTAAAACAAAATCAAGAACTTTGGTGATCATTTTGTCAGGGGTAGCCTCTTTTGGACGTCCTGATGTTGTTTCATCTTCGGTACTCATACAGCTACGTTTAAATCGATTCACCCAGAAACAAACTGTCTTAAATGATGGCACAGATTTGCCGTGAATATTATCTAACTCTTCTTTAATTTCTTTGGGCTTTTTCCCGGCAATATGGAAGTGTCTAATCATAGCACCAAATTCTCTTTTGTCTATATTCACAAAACAACGTAACACGTTTACTTTAAACAACTGTAAGAGACAAAGGATGCAACGTATTTGGCTGAAACTTTAGCAGCTGTCTTATAACATACAATAGATTTGATAAATTACACGCATGTGTAGACTATGGCGCCATCTCTATGTTAGTTACCTCACTAATCAGACCGCCCTCGTATAAAGCGTGTTCTTTAGGTATTCCATTTATCAGATAATAAAATTGAATTTGTTCAATTGTGCATTTTTGCTGGACGTACCGGTCGCCCTTTTTTTGCTGAACGAAACCAATTACAGCTTAGTGCTCTTATAGAGGGATTTTTTTGCGATGCCTTATAAATCATACTAAAGTAATATTTATTAAAGGAACAAGAAGAAGTTTGATAGTTTTGATAAGGCCTGGAACACAATAAGTTAGCAAATTAGCACTCTCCTTGAACTTAATATAGGTAAAAAGTGCCTATTCATAATAAAGCAGTTTCTAAGTTATGTTATACCTTTTTGTAAAAATAAAGCAAGATTTATCATAAAATGTAAGTTTTCCCAGGAGCCCTCTTCCTGGGGATTTTCTTCTAAGTTGCGCCTTCTGTAAATAAAATCTAGTTGCGCTTTTGGAAGATACAATTGTACTAACTGTATTTAAATTCCCATATTAAGTTGAGGTAAAATTTAGAACGACTCAAAAGGTGCGCATAAAAGTCGAAGTGGAAAAATTGTACACCTGCTTATTTAAACTTTAAAAGACTATACCAAGCAGGTATAGGGGGAGAATTGTTACTTTCGAATGTTATCTTAAGGCCTGTAGATTATATAGAATTCATCTATGGGTATCTGTTATGTTTTAAAAACTAGTAATTACAATAGAAGTTACATCGAACTGTTTTTTTACATGGTAGATACAGATTTCAATGAAATTCGTGTAAGAAGTCGTATAATAAAGATATTCTACTCAGCTGATCTAATTTTGATATCCAGATTTCATAAGTCTGGAAAAAAATAACGTGCATTTTACACTACCATCTTCTTCCACAAAGTTGAACTGTCGTTAGCTTCGGTGCGAAACCTCATCGACTTGAACGTCTTTGCAAAAATTAATTATGTTAAGAATTGTTTTATCGTATACGAGGTATGAAAAGATTAACCAAAGTCAATGAACCATTTTATTTATTATAATAACAACAGAGGAACAAGAAAAATTTTGAATCTAAAATCTTTGCTACCGCATTTAATAAGTGACATATTCAATGTACTTACGTCCAACTCTTAATATTCATGCTTAATTCTGTTCATTAGATCAGTCTTCCTTTGCGGTCAGATTTGACAAACCTTTTCTTTAAGCGTTCCCCATAACAAATAATTGATGGGGTGAGATCGTGACCTCTCTTATCAAGCCCAGATTTGTGCCACTTCCATTTGTTAGAAAAATTAGTATTCGACCAGTACCTCATTCGTGCAAAACATGGCCTTGTGTTCCATCTAATTCAATAATTAGGTTTAGCTGCGCATTGAGTCGCAAGTTTCAAGCATCAAAAGAGTCGAGCAAAGCATTACGAGTAATGTTTCCCAAAATGGCACATGATCTACTATGTTGATCAATGGGAACTCTCAGTACTTCATTGCGTCATTTGCCACGAAAACAGTTGCATCACTATATATGATCTTAAAACAAAAATTTTGATCTAGCATCCAAGCACAAAAATTTGGCATCTACGTGTAACAATTGGTAAATTGTTGTTACAATAGCCTTTTGTATTTAGTGCATTGATACGTCCAACTACATTGTTATCTGCTCCAACTTTTTCTGAAATTCTGGAATGTAGAATAATACACGAAATTAATATGTCTTTGCTGATGTTGCACACATTTCTACAAAAACTTTGAAGAGCGTTATTAACTGCCCAGCAAGAAATTTTTCTCTTTCAAGGAGCTTTTAATAAGTCTTGCTTGATAATTATTGCCGACTATTAGAACTATTTCTGCATTTTCTTGGTAGTGCTATATTCTTAGCCAATGTAATTTTTTGAACAAGTTTTTAGATATCTGCTAAAATACTATATTTACAGTTTAGTATGTGTATCGAAAAAATTAGTTGTTGGTTACCCTTTTAAAACAGGGGCTTCTTGTTGAAAAATCAATACTAACAAAGTTTCTCATTTGTAAAGCAATTTTTCACAGACCCTGTATCATGTTTGATGCCCAAGTAACATAATTTGCAATTATTGTTCAAATTTTTGAAATCATATTGAAAAGATGATGGACTGGGTTATTTCAAAATTGTGGAGGATCATTTGTTTAAATTAACAAAATAACTAGTCGTATACTTAGTATTGAATGAGAAAAAGTGCCTATGGTGTAACCATAGAACAAAATTAAGTAAATTGCCTGTATTTTTGGAGAGGCTTTTGAATATAAGCATTTCCTTTAGTAGCACAGCTACACATGCTATCGTTATTTTGCCATGCCTGTAAAGGACTAATATATCGAAAACTTTATCTCGGCTTACAAAATCACTAGTCAGTTTTCAGAATCTGTAACACTTTATACAATTAACAAAACAATAAAAAACATAGTTTGGTTGGAAATTTGATGAACTTACCTCGTATATCTGTAAATAAAGATTAGTGCACTATTAAATACAGCAAATGTGTTAAAGCAATTTATAAAAATATAACATTATATTTAATGTCTATATAATATAATACGCAATTAAGCTAAAGAATCACTGAAATAGTAATTAATTAAACATTGATTCTAAACCAATGAAACTACATAACAGAACATTCTAAAAATTGCATGCGTTATATGGCGCGGATAAAAATTCTGCAAGCAAGATAGGAAGAAATACAATGAAGTAATAAATATATATATGAAAATAAAATCCTCTTAGTTACTATGTTTAGCAAATTCTCATTGATAACACATTTATTAACCGAAAAGGTAAGGGAAAAATTCTAAAACTATCTTGCATCTCCAATTCATTGAATAATAAGTTCATAATCAACAGTTATTGTAATACCCTAATAAAATTATAAAAGTTGGAAATTAATTAAATGCTACTATTTAGGGAAAAGTGCGTTACAAAAATAAACGAGTTACATTTAATTAAAGCGGTTAACAAATTAAATTTCAAAATAAAAATGCAGAGCGTTTAAATACCATAAATGCTAATCCACACTGTTACAAACTGGCTGAAATCAAAAGGTTTCGATAAACGCAAATTTATTAACACTTTGTTTAACAACATATTTAAATTTTAATGAATTGACAAATTTTAGTCCCTGGTAAATTAATTTAAATTTTGAAGTAAAGCCCATTAAGCCATGCATTATGGAAACACATGGTCGATAAGTGTTATTGGACAATCATAAAAAATGGCTGAATTACCTAATAATCACCATATTATTTGATTAATAGAAGAAATAATTAGGCGTAGTCGTGGTTAAACAGGGCGTCTTTAGCTCAATGTTAGTAAGGAACAAGAACAAAATCTATTATAATAATTGACTTAAACTGTTCACGAAGATCATTTTTAGCACTAATAGTTTTAATGACTAAACTGAATTTTATAGCACCTGGGTTTACCTACATGTTAGGCGTAAGTAATTCAATTGAACGCTTGGATCTCTATCGAGTACGAAATACCAAAATCAATTATCGCACGTCATCCATCGGCTATATAAAGTGAAACTATTACCTTCGTTGCAAGCAGTTTACACTTAAAATGGTTATGATCTTTTCGCTGCGACCTTCCATTTGTAGAAAAGAATGAGAAGAAAACCTTAACAGCAGAAGTCATAGCTATAAATTCGATCAAAAAGTAACATTAACGCTTTACATTTATTATAATCATTTTTCAACCAAAATCAATGTTTTAATGACTGATTTATAAACTTATCTTTGTTAATAATTGCAATGTGCTATGCTTGAGAGAAATATTTGCAAATACCAATTAGGATCTATCAAAAACATTTGTTTTCTATGTGTAGAAATGACATTTTGAAATAAATGCATTGCGTAATTTGCAAATTACGTTGTTTTAGTGTCTCAAAAAGCGTACCTACAAAACCTTAAATATTTGAGCAAACCATCACAGTAAGGTTCATAATTTTAAATCAGTGTGTTGTACAGATAATTTATTTAAGATAGCTTTGTAGTGCAATATACAGTCAGAATAAGATAACAAGTGCAATTGTTTTATTCAACAACTCATTGAATTCTCAAGTCTAGGTTATCTTATTTGTGACTGGTTGACAATTATTTCGTAATATTATGCAAGCCAGATACAGGCGTTTAAATAAATTTTATGTAACATAACAACGAGAGCAACACTTTTATTTCGTACAAACTAAAATAGATTTGTCTATAGACGTTCAAGTTCATATTTGATATAAATAGCAACAACGAAATTTGCAGTGTTTTCAGTACCTTTATTAAGTAGCGCGCGCAAAATACTCAACCATGCGTTTTACGATGCTTGAACGAAGAATTAAATTATTCAAAGTAATGTATAGATCATATCTATTTTACCACAATTAATTATACGCCTTGTAAGAATTTATTTATGTAAATTAGTCAATGACTACAGTCGACGTTATTTGCATATAATCAAGTTCAACAAAAATATTTTGATTTATAATATAAATAATAACGTTTATAGTCAGTATCCTGTTACATACAGTTAAGAGGACTTAAAATTGACTATTTACCCTCACTTTTATTTGTAATGGTTTATTAGTACACGTTGCCCATATTTGGCGCAGTTATTAGTCCAAACGGCATTTGCAAATATAAAACTGTTAATCACGGAAAATAGACGTTATAGTCATTGACTACAAAATTCTCCTCTTATTTATTTTAATCTTTTAATCAACATATTTCCGCAATAAATCGTTTGAAAACCTTGAAAAATAAAACCCACAATTTATCTGTCTGTTAAAAGAAATTCTTTGCTTTTATAAGACTTGTCAATTCTTAAACGCAGTAGAAACTATTAAAGCTACCCCTAAGATGATTTTGACGTTGCCACGTTTTCTCTGATCAATATTATTCCCGCCATAAATTGTTTTCCAACACAAAAAAAGATTGACTTATCTGGGAAGCACTATAAAACCTGCATAAGTTGAGCATAAAACCAACCTTTTCAGGGCGTTCAAGGCTTCGTAATACCTTTTCGATGTACACGATCCAATCTTTCTGGCTACATTTCTCTTAAATTAACATGCGTAAAAGCGATGAACCTCTTGGCTAGTGGCGTACCTAGATAATTTTAAACTTTATATCACTTCCATCCTAGTGTCGTTGCTTGCTATTTCCAAATATTTGTTGTCGTGAAAACGACCTTCTACACACGGATATTTAAAGATTTCCTTGAGCCGCTGGATACTTTTCGAGGTCTTGCTCTTAGTCCCCAAGTTCCGCGATGAGTGAGTTGCGACTGATTTGGAAAGGAATATTCCAATTAATAATGTTTTCAAAAATTACCTGTTGGACGGTAGATATGCTTAGATTAGAGTAGATCTGCGAATTCCTCATGAAGCACGGGCCATCTGTAGCGATGCGCAACCACTTATCCTGGACGATTTACAATTTCTTCATATTTCACCTGGCGACGCGTCGTGTCCCCACACAGTTGCTGCGTAAACAATTGTTAGTGTCTAACCTGCGGCGATTCAACAAGTCGTGCAATACTGACATACTGACTTTTGCAATCGACATTTTGTGTCTACTTCAATTGGGAGTTGAATATGAGACCTAGGTATAGAAACTGGTAGGCCCAATAGATAGATATGTCAAATATCTCGATCTTTTAGTTCGAACGTATCCATCTATGTGTACAGAATATGAGTGTACTCTTTTTCACATTGACGTTGATTTTTCACAGTCGGAATCCAATTTCCAACCCAAACGGAGGGCTAAGTTAAGATCTCGGGATCTAGATATGACAACGGTGTCATTGGTGCACAAAGCAAAATCGTGTTGGGGTGTGTAGATATGTCGCTGCAATAGATGGTGTACATCAACGGCGAGAGAAGGAAAACGTGCCCGCGTCTACATCCTTCGGTCGCGAAGGATACTCCCCTAGCTAGACGAACGTCCAAAAAAAGTTTGCATCCAGTTTTTTGTACAACAAATCATGATGTTAAACCTTGTTGAACGCTTTAGTGATGCCTAGAAAAGTTGCAGCTTAGAAATACCAAAAAGAGAACACATCTGTTGTATCTCAGATCGTCCAGAGTACTTGATGAGTGGAACTATGTTCCAGTCTGAAACAGAACCGTTAGTCTGGAGTGACTTTGACTTCGTTGGACACAACTTTCAGGAGCTTCAGGATTACCCGTTCCACCACTTTCCCACGCAAAACATGAGGCAGTAATTTTAAGGAAAGGTTTAGAAATTTAGATAAAGTCGGCGATTTTCACAGATGAAGGGAATCATGCGAAAGTGACCTTCCCGTTACGTGATAGGATGCTGTTTAGACCGGGTGTTTTCTGCGGATTACACAATTTGATGTACGAGTAATTGCATATCTAATTCATTGTTTAGGAAGTATTGGGTTCGTGAGGGTGACGTAATCGTCTTCGCTATTTCCGGTGATGATACGGTGTCCAATTGATCTTTCGATGCACTCCATGTAGTTTAGGGCGGCGTGAACGAAATTTCTAGCTGTTGGAAAATATATTCACCTTATTCGTGAGATCGTATACAAGACCGTGCTCACTGTGTATCGGTGATAGGGGCGTTCTGCGATTTCTTAGGTATTGCCTGCGTTGCAAGCGAATCAGTATCGATGTAAAACTCCCCGAGGTCTTGTTTTTCCCGTGATATAAGACGATTATTGATGACACGATCGGAAAAGTCGAAGTATCGTTGCCAACGGCTCCTGGCTCGATTTTTTTCTCTGATAAGTTCTCTCAGATCCTCTGGAAGATCTAGGTCACTCGGTTTCCTCCACACATTTGTTACATTCATAATGAGCTCCTGAATACGAGAGGTAAAGCGGACAACTGATTCCTCCAGTTCATTCTCGGTGTGTATTTACTCTATACTTCTGAAGTTTTGCTACAGGCCAGAAGAAAATTCAAGTCATGGAACACGGTCGGAATCTAGATCGGAAATAAGGGTAAGTCCGTAGTGGAAAAAAATTTCATGATTCACTCTTGTTACTCTTTTAATGTATAAAAACTATTTAAATCGTTAACCGGTGCCTTCGAGTTCCAAGATAATTAGCGTAAATTTTCTCCTATATAACTAGAACCGCCGTCAATATTCTAAACGATCACATCTTCGTCAATCATTTGGTAAATATATTATTTATTAACTTGGGCAGTTTGAGGACATTGAAACTCTGCGTAGTAAAATTAAAATGGGTGGCTGAGCTAACAGTTGCTGTTTCTATAGCTATTGTCCTGCCCTATGTCATGCCAATTAAATAAAAATGTCACTGACTTGCTCAAGTCACCTGTCACAGTCGCTAACATCTTAACCCACTCACAACAAATATACCCTTAGCGTAGGTGACGTAATAGTTTCCGACACAACGCTCTGATGAATGTGATGGCAGTCGATCGATCTGTCAACTATAATTTAATTGCCAAAAATGAGTTTATTTAAAGGGACAAAGCTAATCGTACGATTTTCTGATTTCTTGAAAGGCTACCGTGATCAAAAGTTGCTGTTATTTGAACCATTTTGTTTATTTCCGCTTATGCTTATGCACATGGAAGCATTTCTCTAATTGTTTTAACATAGCAAGTCTACGACTGTGTTGATTTTTTATTAAAATGATTAGAATCGACTTAACACAAAAAAAACGTTTACAGTCCACATTAATTTTTTGTATATGTTGTTCTTGAATGATTGAGTCGTCTGGAATTGTCTCAATGAATTTGTTGAGTCCGCTTTGACGTCGAAGTGAAAAATTCTTGTTGCGAGGTTATTCGGCATTATTTTCTATAAAGTCCTGATTAGGATCTACATTCTTCCCTCCTAGTTTTCGTCAATCAATGCAAACGGCAGATGATTAACAACATCGATAATGAGTAAAGATTCTATTTCAAGTGTTTTATTCAACTTTGAACCGCTCTGGCACATACCGGTTGTACACTCCTAAGATTCGGTGAAATAAGCGTGGACTTGAACCTAAGACTGGAAACTGTTATATGTTTGATAGAATTAACGTTAATCAATAATACCAATATAAAAAAGTTTAAAAACAGCTCGCTCGCCATTTTAAACATCAAACCTCCTCACTGAGTTGTTTAATTACTTGACAGTTATATGTAAATTAAAATAGATATGATTCTAACAATGATCATGTTGCAAATAATTATTACAACGAAATTTTGTCTTAAAACTTGTTTCTACGCTGACATTGAAAAGCATAATTATTTATTATATATTTTTGATATGTTTGTACATATAAAAACTTTTTTATATAAAGTTAATTTTCATTTAATGTAATCTTAGATCGACATGTAACTTCCTTTATTGTTATGTACATTTTTTTAATGTAAAGTTGTGTAAAGTAGACAAAACGATAGGACTATATAGTACTTATTATGTGTGTTAAACTAAGAATAAATCATGTGAATATTATATATAAATATAAGAAATTTATAGACATCTAAATAAGAGTACCAAAATGGTGAGTTCTAATTTATTAATAACTTAATGCACGATCGACTTTGAGAGAAACAAAATCATAACTGTTCTAGTAAAACGCACAGTTTAAGTAAATTTTTAATAAGGTTCCAATGAAAATTAGAACGTCCATTTCAGGTTGCTCGACTGTAGGTATTTGAACAAGTGTTCCGTATACATACATATTTAATAATTATAACAACTAACGAACACAATTACTTATTAAAGTGCAAATGTATTATTTCTATGTACCTATTAGTAGTTTAGTATTGTAGATATGACGTACTTATAAAACATTTATAATTTTAAAATGAAATGTTTTGTTTACAACAAATATAAAACTTATATGTGTAACCTTCACCATGTCTAAAATAAATTATTCAATTACTTTGATATTTATTTTTTATTTACAAATTAATTTGATGTTTAGCCTAGCTTTTAATTAGAACTATGTTTTTATCAAAATTCACAATTTCTAATACGAGGACAATGCTGTAATAATTGGGATTCTCATATTCTAGTGGGCGTATCGCGCTATAACTCCCATCATTCAAAAGAGTAAACCTTACTAGGGTAATGTTCAAACAACCATATCAAACGATTTAGTCAGCAAGCACAGAGTTACTGTCACTATATTAGTAGTTTTTAGTTAACGCCATAGAACGCGATTGGCGCGATTTTAGAGCGATTATTTACTACGATCACAAAAAAGGTTTAAAACAAGATGAATGCCTAGTAAGCTTTCAAGAGACATTTGGAGACTCTTCGTCTGGACAGATATTCAATTGGTATGCTGAATTCAAAAGAAGAAGGCACTCATTCCCATAACAGCAGACCTCAAACTGCAATTAACGCAGAAAACATTACTACTGTAAAAAATTGAATGCAAGAAAATTGACGAATAATATATCGCAAAATAGAGACAAGATTAGGCATTGGATCGGCATCAACACAAACAATATTACACGAATCTTGGTCTTGTCAAACGCTGTTCTCGTTGAGTACCACATTTGCTTACGGAAGCTCAAAAAAAGGCGAGAATAGATTGGTGCAAATTTATGAATGGAAAATTTGCAGACGAGCGCGCTAGAACTATTTTTGACGTTCTCACAGATGTCGAATCGTAGATATACCGCTATCATCCCGAAACTAAACAGCAGCCAATTGTGTGGTATTTTGAAAATGAAGAATCATAAAATAATGCAGATTCCAAAATAAGAGTGATCTGAGACATTTCATAAGTGGTTTATCCACCTGAAAAAATGTATAGAAGCTAAAGGGGTTACTTCCAAAAATTAAAATAAAGAGTAAGTTTAACAACGTATTAGCTTCCAAGTATCCCGATAATTACAGCATGCCCCTCGTATATCGGTTACTAATTTTTAATGCAAAGGTTTTTAAAAAATATACAGATAATTTGATTCAAGCAGTCTTCATAACACATTATAAGAAATATACTACAGTGGAGCAACGAAAATTGCAATGTCAAATATCCGGAATGTCAAAAGTCCAGATTCTGGGGTCGAAAAATTGATGTTAAAAAGGTGCGTACTCAGATTTTTTCAAGAATCTCTATCATTAATCGTAAATTGGCATGC
>JAHWXV010472969.1:0-14564 GCA_024586415.1 Phrixothrix hirtus | reverse complement strand
GCGCCCAATTTCTTTCCTTCCTTTAGGCATTTTAGGTCGGTTCCTGCGCGAGCTCGTACCAGTTTCGGGACCACCCGGCGCTCGTCAGCACCGAGTCCAGATTTCCCGCCAACGACACCGGGAGCGGAACTTGCACCGGCCAACCACGACATCGCGTTCGATGGTTATCTCGACCATCTTCTTTTTTATAGGTAACTACTACCCACTCCCTAGTTTCCGCAGCACTAGAGCCGGCCGGACATTTTTCTTTTATTTTCATCGCTGAGCGTGACCCTGCTAGTAAGGCCGTTTACGCTCATCTGTCTAATTTTATGCGTGGCAACGTTCTCGAGAAACTTGCAAAAAACTTAAAAATCGTAAGAATAAAATGGTACTTTCGGTCATTCGATTTAACCAAATTGTTAATTTTGTATACAAATTTTCATTTAGCTAGAACCTATTTTATCCAGAGTTGACAGTAAAACTATTTCCGGTTACTTGATTTACGGAAAATTTTCTGCGTAACCCAAGGTATATTTCCATTAAAATTTCGACATCAAAAATTTTGGAGGGAAACATTATTTTCTCTTTCATATAGAGCAAGAGAAAGTTAAAACACATAAAAAATACACATTTTAAATAAAATTTGTAACTGTTTACATATAATTCAATGTGAACGACTACAAAACATATAACTCTATCTTGCACTCTTTCTCGACACGCACCCTTGCCATTTACGTCAGTATATCGTGCCCCTTCTGTATAGTATAATTCAATGACTGAGATACGTTGGACATAAAATCGCATTATAACCATAAACTACATGCTGTTTAGACTCGCAACGCAAATGTTGATCACTAAAGTCAAATTTTAATACTATGAATAAGTATCGATGCGCATTAAATTAGAGAGCAGGGATCAGTGGATGTAGTAAAAATTGCCATTATTAATAAAGATGCTGTTGTTGACTTCTATTTGCATCATTTAGGCATTCTTCTACAACTGCGATTAAAGTGGCAACTCTATTTAATAGAGTAGTTTATTGTGATACAAGTGTATAAGCCTTAACGAAGCTATAACGAGCTTTCACCGAGTGTGCACGTGTTTGTCTGATTGCCCCTGTGTTCTTAAGATACTATAGCTTAGGCCACTTCAGCTTGCTGCGGTGGATCAGTTGTAGATCTTTGCTTGCGAATTGTGTCTCTAGTGCGATGGATCAGCGACGTCGAGTTGTCAACGACGGCTCGAATTGGTATAATCCGAAGCTCTTCAACGTCGTTAGAACTTCGGCATCAGCATCCAGCTTCGATGCGGCAGCCACTGCAAAGAAGTCAGTCGCCGAAATGGATTACTTCCCCAAGGATGAGGCGAAAGCAATGGTACTTCCCGTAGTGCGCGAAACCAAGAAGGAGAGCGACGCCGACGGCTTCACAGAGGTGCGAAAGAAGCAGGCAACGGAGACAGTTGAAGTGCCTGCAAGTCCGACTAAGACTGCGAACACCTTCCAGGTTTTAGTAAATGATGTGTCGTCAACTCAAGGCACAGCAGCCGCGCCGAAAGGGGCGGTACCCCTATAATACTCCGTACGAACGAGAAGTGGCCTGAGAACGCTGCTATGCTTCGAGACCGAGGCATAGCAGTCCTCAGGGCACGACATGTGTTTGCCGCCATCAAGATAGACACGGCCACGTCTAGCGACCACCAAGGAATCAGGGTGTCCCTTGGTGTTAAAAAGCTAACCTATACGTTCAGCATCCCTAGAACAAAACGTTACGGGCTATCATTAGGGGGGACACCATACGAATTTAGAATTTAGAAGCTCTCAAGCAACAGACGTTCCTTGCGTTATCCGCCCACAGGATGCATAGGGGCCCCAACAAGATTCCAATACCGCTAGGCTATGCGAAATTGGAAAATACCACCGAGGGGAAGAAAATCTTCCAATCGAAGACGGTGATCCTTCTGGAGGTGGGCATCGCAGCGCCTCGAAGAAAAAGAACATCAGAACCCAGTGCCACCGGTGCTAGCGGTTCGGCCATAATCAGAAGCACTGCCAAGCAGATCCTGTTTGTGTAAAGTGTAAAGTCACTTCAACGGCGTGTGCGGAAAGCCGAAGACGACCACTGGGGCCCATACCGCTTGCTGCAGGGGGTTCTCCAGGTACCCCAAGCCAGAAAAAGCTACAAACGTTTCATGAAGGGGCGTGTTTTACGCGGATGCTGCAAAATCCTCACCCACCAGTCAAACGCGTTGTACAAACGCAAAACGCGATATTCAGGAAAGGGAAGAAGTCTCCTTCTCGGCCCTGGTATAAATATCATCAACCAGATCGGCAGCATTATTGTAGAAACCATACGTGATGCAACTTCCTTCGCGGAAGGGCTGCAGAAGGTCATCCAGTGCCTGCGGGGGATATTCAAAATAATCGGAATTCAGAATTCCCACCTGCTTGCCGGCAAACAAAAATAAAAGTCAGGGTCAAGTCAACCAGGTGTTTAAAGATATGTTATCTAGGTATATCAGGTATATAGGTATATAGGTATATAGGTATACCAGATCGTATAGTGTCGAAGAGAGATCGGGGCCTGTACAGCATACTCCAAAAAACAGAAAGAATAGGTGCTAGTCGTTCGGAAGATCGAAGGGCAGCACATGTCTGAACAACAAGGTGTGTGATGTACTTATTCTACCCTAAATCTTGCCCACGCTTCAGTGTTGGTTCGGCAGTAAGAAGTTCTATCTAGCTGTAAAAGGGGAGGTACTAACGGTCGTAGAGAATAAGAAAACAGATACTAAATCATTACATTTATTCCACCATAGTGTGGAAAAATCAGTAGTTAAATTGCATAACAATGATTATAACAATAAAAAGAAGAATATAACAGTATTTTATATTCCCGAAGGAATCCTTACATCAAGTAAATGGTTAATGAAAGTGCCTTTTTGCCGAATTAAGGCTAACACAAAATATAATAAGTAATGTCATTATACACGCGGCTCCTCACACTAAAACTCCTAAATTAATTATTATCAAACAAAAGGTTAATGGCTATGCTTTTGTACCGGATTAAAGCTAACGTAAAGAAATTTCTAGAATATACCTCATATATCATTCAAGTCAAAATAGTAACTTCGTCTTTCATGAATATAAATTATTTCAAAGCGTGGATCCAGGATTGTTGTAGTACGTTACCGTGGTATTTCACACTATCCATTGAAGGTATGCAAGTTAAGTTTAATAAACTGATAGGTTGTAGGCCCATCATAAACAGTTAATTTTCTTGAGAAAAAAAGGCCGTACTCGTATGTCAGTTCATTAAACCTGGACATTAAATATTAATAATTAAATATTAAACACTGTAGATTTTTTATTTTTATATTCTGAGCGTGAACTTAAATCTCTTCACTTAATGTCTGATTTACATTTTTAAATGGAACTTGAACTTTTCGTTGGCTGCAGCAGTGTCTGTCTTGCTACAGAGTTTCACGAATAAAAGATAGTATTTTTCGTGTATTAGGGCTTTTTATTCACTATCTTGAAATTCCCTTCCGCGATCCTTCTTACCAATTGCAAGTCTGTATTTCAAAGTTTTAGCTTTCGTGTTGCCGTTTAAAAACCGTTAAAAACATCGTCTCGTAACTGCAAACCCCGCTGGATTTTTATTGCTTGGGTAATATTGCTACCTTATCTTACAGAGGCGCCTTTTTTGATTTTACAATATCCGAGGAACCCTTCTTGCGTATTTTTTATTTGTCACAATTCGGTTTCGAGTTAGAAATGAATTGAAATAGATCTCTGGTATTTTCATAACAAATGGAACTGAAAAATTCAGGAAATTGTTCGAAATATTAGTCAAGCTCAGATTCTTCTGAATACTAGGCACGAGCGCTATTCACTACATCTCAGCAGGTACAAGAAGCGGCGCCAGTTCATTGAAATACCGCATATTTTTTCCATGTTTATGTTATATATTTCCACACTTCTATACGTCTTTAATACATGAAGCATAAAAATTAGAAGAACTTGGACTCAAAAAACCACTGACTGCGCCGGAGCATAAAAATTGAAAGTATATTGTGTTAAGTAAACATACAGGGGTACCCTGAGAAGTAAATTAAAAACATGTTACCTAAAATCTTACGTCAAAGGAATATTACTTTATATTTTTGTGTGAATTCAGCTCTTTATTTGATTCGTGGTTTCTACTTTCTAATAGAGCTTATTAAGTTATTTCTATATTTTAAATTTTGAACCATGTAGTTAGTATTAAAGACTTCGCAACAAGTTATTATTATAGAAGTATGGAAATTTATAATGTAAACATGTAAAAACTACGCGGTATACTAGATACGAATGAGGCATTTTAATCAGTATCTAGGGCGCGGGTCGATTTTAATGAACCAGTACCGCTTCTTGCACCTGCTGAGCTGCAGTAATTATCGCTGGTGCCTAGTATTCAGAAGAATCTGAGCTTGACTAATATTTCAAGTAATTTCCTGAATTTTCAGAGTTTATTTCTTATGGAAATGACAGAGAGGTACTTCAATTCATTTCTGACTCGATATAATCCATCCATGTTTTTAAATTTCACTAGTCGCTGTTCTTGTTTTAAGGTGGATCTCAGTAGCCATCTCCAGAAGTTGTGTTTTCTTTCTTTATTCAATCATTGTTTAAGTCAACGTGCCAGTTAAAATATCTGTTCAAACTTGGTAGTAAAACAAACGACGTACTTGAAAGTTACACTCTAAAGTATTTAATTTAGTATTTCCTACATTTTAGAAATAGAAGCACATAAAGATTTAGAAACTGCTAAAAGAAACCATTAATAATAATATAAAGGGCAATCCCTTTTATTCAATTTAAACAGAAACCACACGCAGAGTTTACCGAGGTAAGAAAGAAATACATTAAATACTAATAAGAGTACTGAGCGAACAAGAAAGAGATGCAGTATAAATCTATTAATAATGAAAGCTTATAAATTATACTTAGTTGATCACATATGATAGAAAAATCAATGCGTTTATACATTAGCTCCAGCTGCTGTTTCCCAGATGGTTGCCTAAACATTCGCCTTTGTAGCATTATAAACGTTCACATATAATAAATGGATTCAGTAAATTTTAGGTCTCTAAAACGGAATTAATTTAGTCTTTACAAATTCCCTAAAAATAATTTAGATGGGTTGTTTAGAAAAAATTGTTTGTTCCCCTTGTGCTAATTTTCTGAATTAGTGGACAATAGAACGCTTAGTATTGATTAAAAGATCAAAACATTAGCGAATATTAACATTTGATTCTGAATAAATTTGGTTTTAGATTTATGAAATAGTACTAAAAAGAAATCGATTCTACAACAATATTTAAGAAATCTAATCGCATTAACTCGTCTAAAAAAGTTCTTTAACAGTCAGTTAATAATTATAAAAATTATCTAACTTGTGGAAGCTTTTTATAAATTAACTCTGCAGTATGCATAAATAAATCATAATATACCTGAAATTAACGAAAAAATTCTTAGAATTAAATATAAGCCGGTTAGACTTCCCCTCATCACAAGTTCTTTCATTGGATAAGATTTTTAAAACAAGGAAGTTTAGACTAGGAAGAAGGGTGTGTTTAGAATTAAACTATATCATGGTTCGCTGCGGTGCAAAGTTCGCAATATTTAGAAAAACATAACATCACAATTTTGCACACTTGGATAGTGCTATGTCTTTTGCAACAACGCCAGCAGACGTAACCCA
Source organism: Phrixothrix hirtus (assembly GCA_024586415.1). Lineage (NCBI taxonomy): Eukaryota > Metazoa > Arthropoda > Insecta > Coleoptera > Phengodidae > Phrixothrix > Phrixothrix hirtus. The sequence continues at coordinate 8,838 of JAHWXV010472969.1, read as the reverse complement.
GCGAATTTAAATTTGACCATCGTTAGATGGAAGCATCCATCATCAATACGATGTACAGCTGACAAGAAAGGCCCAAGTCAAATCCACACACACCAACCGACACGAAACCTGTCACTTTTACCCAATTAAACTTAGCCGTCAGTGCTACACCATGGCCTGTCGGTGGTCAAGATCTTATTGGAATGCTCATCTTTTGCGGGCAAAAATCCACAGTATATATGAGGTATGATCAAAATCTGCCCGGATTGGATTTATTAAAAGAAAACTACAACTTCGAAGTAGTTCCCTCCCGAAGCCTGTTTTCACTGCACGAAATAGCGAACAGCTACCTCGTCGTATTTTGTTATATCTCTTAAACATCCTGAAATCTTCCTCCTTTCAAGTCGTATTCATCTTTGGGAATATAAAAAAATTACAGGATGCGAGATCTGTAGAATGTGGTGTTTAGCAAGAAACTTCTGTACAAGGTGATCTGAGTGTGCAGGCGCATTATCATGATGGATTTGCCATTCGTCACTCTCATGCCATGCTGATCTTTTGTAACGTGCTGCGTCCCTCAAACGGCGCAAGCCTTGACGATAATATTCCTTATTTATTGCTTGACTTGGTGGAGCGTATCTGTGGTGCACAATTTCCTTATAATCGGAAAACACAGTTAGCATCGTTTTGACATTGCCACGACTCTGTCGTGCTTTTTTAGGCCTGGGTGAGTTTGAGGTTTTCCAGTGTGAAGACTGAGCCTCAGTTTCAGGATCATACCCGTAATAATAGTTTTTAAAAAGTTTTCGTCCTTTTCGACGCGCTCAAGCAGGTCACGAACAGTTGAAACACGGGTCATCGGGGAGCGATTTTGGAACAAATTTGGCTGAGATGCGTCTCATGCCCAAATCGTCCGTCAGAATCGACTGCATTGAACCGAAACTTATTACATTTTAGGCCTGTACTAGAACGTTGAATAGGTAAAATAATTGATTAAAATTATACGATAAATAAAGCTGAACCGTACCATGTGGGAATGACCTTTATTTTTATCTTTATTAAATTCATTTCTTACTTGTCAAATTCTAAATTTCATTCTTCATTGCAGTGTAAAGCGTAACTCGAATGGCCGTTAATCGGCTATGGCTGTTTTTTTAATAAATTATGTTTGCAAATCTTTATTTAAACGATTATAAATTATATAGCCTCTGGGTAAGTATCTTTAAATTTGTTTACACATTTCGTAGCATCATAAAGATATACTCTCTTCGATTTTTAGCAAAATTGCCGCTGTTTTTTCGGACATACCTCCGTTTGTATTTACCCTTAGTTGCATGGTATCACATATTCATTGAAACAAGTCACGAATGATTCTTTTTACTATAGGCAAATTTTAATTAATTATTCAAGATATAACGCCAGCATATTACATCTGTTGTTTAGTTTATTGGAACTACAGAATCGCTGTTTAATTCACTGACTCCCATTTCTCAATCACGCCTCATACATATTATGGGCGAACTTTTTTATTTCGTTTTTTACAAATTTAAATTGGGAGGATTTTCTACATAGGGATTTACATTTATTAAATTTCAAAGCTTCAAAATTTGTATACATATGTTTTTCATTATTTTAATTATTTGGGGATTTCAATTAATTACGAAAATGCCAACTATCATATGGTTGATCTTTTTAAATTTGCAATTATTTGATTGTTACTTTAATTATTGTTATTTTATCTCAGTCAACTTAAGTAGCGTAGGTAGATTGACATATCTAATGTGAAAAAGTTTCTGTTAGAATATTTATCTACAAGTCTCAATATTATTATTTAATATAAAGAACAAGGACTAGGTTTGTGTAATTACAGCTGGCTGGATTCGAATTCATCGTAGCTGTCAGCACCTATTCAAGATTTCAGCAGCACCTTGTAATGAATCCGCAACATTTAAAGTTTAATTCCGGATTTTTTAATTTTTTGAAGTGTGAATTAACTTTTAGTGGCAAAATTGCGACCACGTTAACTTCCGAGTTCATTTGATTAAACCTTCTAAACCAAGTTTTCTTATCGTTTCGTCAAAATAATTAATGTTTTATTAAAATGTAAATAATTGTAACGATAATTGCTATAACTAATGAGCTGTTAAAGTTAAAAATACGTCTCTAAAGATCCAAGTCACAAAAATATAACTCGATTATTTAAATTTGTTCAATAATTGCTCCTCCATCATTAGTAATGAGATCGAAAATAAAAATGCAGGCTACCAGGAACCATATTTAAGGGAGTGCTTGCCATCACTAGAATGAGAATCCCTCGAAAGCTTGAAACTGTGAGGTTTTACCTGCTAGTTCATTAAAGATAAATAAACAATACACTGTTGCAAAAATGCAAACCGAATTGTCAACGGATAGACGCTGGTAAAATTCAATTAAATTGACGTTACATTTGCCGATTTTGTAAATATAAAGCGTAGATTCCATTCACTTTGCTGGTCCGAATAATGAACAAACACTAATAATAATTGTAGTATAATTCATCCACTTAAGCACGAAATTTTCCCATAAGACAGTTTATTGATATGTACCGAATTCACCTATACAATAGTTTACTGTTTTGTACAAAATTTTATCTGTTGGAAAATATATTTTATTATACACAATACACTGAAAGAACTGGAACTTCGAATTCAAAGGGATCACAAGACGCTAGCACTAACTGTATAAACAAACACTAACACCGTCGCTGTCAAAGTGATTTAACAACCCCTTTCGTTGCCATTTTGGCTAAAACCGTTGAACGTAAGTCGCATTTGCGCGTCAGTAATTGACTAAAGTACACCCTGGTTGGGTAGAAGGCCAACTTAAGGGTTGTAATCTATAAAGTTTCTAACTAAGATAAATTTGATCTAAGCAGTTATCACCTAATTTTAACTAATAAATATATATATAAATAAAAAATTACCGTTTCATAAATCCTTACACCATTGCATACAGTACAAGTATATTAATTAAAACAATAAATAACAATAAATGAGCAGCGCAAAGCATAAAACCTAAGACTAACATCAAATAAATAGTTAAAATAAAGTTAGGAAAAGTCACAAATGGTTTCAAAAATTGAACTGTACAGGATAAATCAATTTCTATCTACCCAAAATAAGCTTAAAAATAAAAATAGATAAATGTATATACAGAGTGAAGCCAAAAGCTTCAAGTACATAAATAAAAGCTTTTAAACCATACAACTCGCACATTTTATACTAGTTTTATATAACTAATCTCATCAAAAACAGTTTTAATTAGACAATTTTATTTTAAGCCAAACTAGGGTTATTTTATAGCCCAAAACGTTTTAAACAAGAAATTCTAGATTTTCAAAATCTTTTAGAGAGAAATATTTTGATAAAATTTCTTTTAAATTTTTAAATTTCACAATAACTCTTTATTGACGGCAATCCATTATTAAGTGGATTAGTTTTAATAATTACATATAGTTACTGTGCAATAAAGCTGTTTCATAATTTTTTACAATTTTTACAATACTGACATGGTGGAAAACAAACAAAATATTATTTTGTGTATATAAAGGCGGTCTTAATCAATATCATCACAAATACAACTGCCCTAAAGATGTATATACAAAATATACGAAAACGTTCGGCGTAAGATAATTAATATTAAATTTACTTGGGGTAAGACTAAATTCTGCAATAAAGAAGTCCCATAATTGCATTCATTATTTATATTAATTCAACCCCAATCCTAATAAGATGGAAACATTTAATGTATTAAAATAAAAGCAATTGCATATTAAGGTATACATAAGTCTTCAAAAGGTACTATGTGTTCGTTTGTACTTAATAAATATGTCCTTAGTTCGAACCTGCCCCTTTTACAACTGCAAAATACTACACAACAATTTGAGTCAACGTTCCAGAGCAAGCCAAAAATGTTGCAAGTAGAAGACGCTACGAGCAGAAGCTTGACCGTTACCATTTTAACACGAACTCCGAGTACTGAACGTTACAACCTTCAGCAGTGATCTTGGAATCAGATCAGTTCATTTATTTTAGATATTCGCATTTTAACAAAACGTTATTATTTTGTTTAAATTATTATATATGTACCTTAAATAATTAGCTTGTGTAATTACCTATACTTTTGTTGTATGAAAGTTTTCGCTTTTGGTTTTGACGATATAATTTGGTGCATACAGTACTGATATTATTTCGGGATATGTGGGAAGACTGATAAGAAATCTACCTACACTGCTTATAACAGCATAATGCTTGAAATGTGGTGAAGCCAGATTCATTGATAATGCTATATCATGTATACCCGCAGTTGTTAGTCTAATGTATTTAGTTAACGCGTTAAAATGTCAATACTTAAACCATGTTGGGGAAAAGCAGACAACTATGAAATTAGAGTATTGTGCGGTGATTTAAGTTATTTAGCAAAGAAGAGAATTCTTTATTATAAATTAGAGAACACGTGTTGACTGTATTAGGTGATCCTTGCCCTTCACAACTGTAACAAAATTTTGTTGTAAACAGTTTATACGAATCTTGAAGGCGATCCTTCAGCTGGATGATCTGATTTGATGTTCACCGAAGGAAGTATGGCCAAATTCAGACCAGCGAATCAAGAAGTAGAAAATCGCAGGTCAAACAGAGATCGTAAAATATTGTGGGGTATCTCACACTCGAGTGAAAGCAAAACGATAGAAACGATTGCCAATATTATTGCATATAATAAGACCTGGATCAGATAGTGAAATTTAGAAGGTAAACAAGAGTCGCTACAACGGAAATTAAAGACAAAGGTTTCCTAGGGAATTTAAAGTACGCTTGCCGGTAGGCGATAATTTTGTGAGACGTCAACGTATGATATTGGTGACATATTATTTATAAAACATACTCCGATGAAGACTCTGTAGTATTCCAAATTAAAGAAACAAGACATCAAAATTGAGCAAGTCTGTTCATTCACATCCGCTAATTAAAAACTGGTCTCGGGATTTTAAATTCGGAAGAGAGTTTTATAAATAAGCACCAGGTCAAAAACAGCCATTAGCAAAGAAAATTTTGATGTAATTCACAACATGATACTCGATGATCGAATGATTATAGTAAAAGTCGAAATAGAGACTTTTAAGTAGGCAATGTTGCAAAACTGTTGCACGTTGCATTAGGTCTTATAAGGGTTTATGTGCTTTCGATGCCTGGAATGTTACTAGCTGATTACAAACGCAACAGCAAAATCAGCTCCTTGGTAAATTTGGCGACAATTAACACAGATGAGGAAATGGTTTTGAAAGATTTGAAATAGTATATGAATTTGTATCAATTGCTTTAATCCAGAGAAAAAGCACATAAATATGCAATAGCGGCATAAGCCTCACCGCCTAGATGAAAATTTAGGGCCATTTATTTTGAGATTCTGACGGTGTTATTTTTATTGATTATTTACAACGTGGGCGCACAATTACAGGCCAACCTTATGCGGATCTTACATGAAAATTTGTGAGGCAATAAAGAATAAAGACAGAGAGATACCGCCCCACACACAAGAATTGCGCTGTAATGGCTGTCATCCACAACGCTTGTTTCTAAATGTTCCAACAGCCTCAGTGATGATTATTTATTCCATAAGCTGAAGGAACATTTACGGGAACCCACTTGTTTGATAACGAACATACGATCGCCGCTATAAACATGTGGTTGGCAATAGACAGCAAGAAATTAATTTCCAAAGTAATCGAAGAACTTCGTTGTCGATACAGCAAGGATATTATATTGAAAAATGAAATTGTTTAAAACACGCAATATATTGCACTTATATAGTACGTAAAAAATCGAGTAGGAGCTCAACTTAACATGAACATAAAGTTAGTATTATTTTAAGTGGAATAATTGCACCCAAAGTTTTTCCTGCAATACATTTGATCATTTTTCATCATTTTTTCTGAAGTCGTCACAGATTAAACAAATGTCTTGAGTTACATTTTAAGTATTATCTTCATCACCTTTGTCATGTTTCTTATGTATCTTTTCGTTTTCTTTAGACATTTGATCGTGACTTATACATTCCCCAAATTGTTTTCTTCCTTGATCGTCTTTCGTCTTCTAGCCACTTCTTTCGCTCTTTTTTGTTTGCTGACGTCTTTGTTCTTTTGTATTTTCCTTTTCTTCCAAAACAGTTAGATTAGGAGTTGATTTGTTTTTGACGAAGATGTATTACGGAAAGTGTAATGGTAGCAGCTGATCAAGCGATGGACCTCCATTATGTACGGATTACTCAAGCTATACTTCGACATGAATGCGTGATTCGTCTTGGTTATCCAGTAACATAGCTAGCTCAAAATCCTTGTTCCGAAAAATATCAGGATTTAAAAGATGAGTTCCAACCATTTATTGCTTTTTCCAGAGTCACTAGTCTGGAATAAACATTTTGAAAGAGGTTCGTTATCGTTATCTTCTGCTGAAGATGTGTTTTAATGTATTTGTTACATTCATTACTGTATGTAAATACATACACATAAGGTGAAACAGTTAGAAAACAAAAATTGCAAGCCTTCAATATACAATTCGTTGTGTGGTTTTCCGAGATCAAACGAACAGGCTCCTCTTTAAATGTTTTTATAGATAATTGAATATGTTGAAACCACTCGAAAAATGAACCTTTTTTCAGAGCAACATATACTTTAACAACATTGAAGATATGTTTTAGGTTTTACTTTGGTTACTTACAACTTTGGGGATACCCTGTAACATAGGATCGTTCAGGCCAGGCTCTACTCCCAATTTATCTTGTAAAGGAAACCTAAAGAATTTCTGTTTTACGGCCTTATCTTCAATTACGGTTTTTTAAAGGAATGTTCGTTCCCTTAAGCTTACATAGATTATTTTTTGCTATATTCCTTCAGTATTAAAATAAAAGCAACAGTAAAACCTTTTATGATTTATGCCATAGATTTACAAATTTAAATCATAATTTGAATTCCCCGCCAAAATAAAGAACTAACATCGAAGGTTAATTTGCTATTTGATGGTTTGAAAGAAGTGCTTACTCGATTTCGTCAGTTGACACACCAATTTACAGTTGGGCACATGTGAGAAGCATGAGTGTGAAAAAAGTGCATTTAAGCGTGGAACAACGCATTATTATTCTTAGTAAAGAAGGAATCAAACCTACTGAAATTTGTGAAAGATTAAAAAGCAGTTCGGTGAGGATATGTTAAACATCAGCATCTATAATTGGAGTAAGGACTTTAAAGATGGCCGAGATCGTATGGAAAATGAACCGCATTCTCGGCGTCCCAAAACTTCAACAACGGAACAGATTATTGACAAGAGTTAATGCGCTTATTCAACATGATCGGCGAGTTATGGTAAACGATATTGGTGCTATAGAAAATATCAGTATTGGTAGCTTCACCATCGAAAAGTATGCTCGCGTTGGATTACAAAAATTCTAACGAACCAGCACAAAGGGACACAGTTACAAATCGCTCATTTGCTGTTGGCACAATGTGAGGAAGAAGGGGATGCATTTTTAGAGTATATCATCATTAATGATGAAATGTGGGTTCACTATTTCATTCCTGAAACGAAAAGAGTATCTATGCAGTGGCGGCACCATTTACCTCCAACATAAAAAAAAGCAAGAACAATTGTTTCAGCAGGGAAAATTATAACTACGTTTTTCTGGGATATAAAAAGGTTTTTACATATAGATTTCCTTAGCAAGCAAAGTAAATAAACGCAGACTACTATTCAAATTTACTAACAGGCTAAGTCAAAGCATCCATCAGAAACAAGTGTAAAAAAGCCAAAATTATTCTCATACTTACAGTATAGTACTGCCCTCATGTCGCTGCTCGTACGATGAAAACACTTCAAAAATTAAAATGGAGTGTTGTGCACCATCCGCCCTATAGCCCAGACCTTGTCTCGCCAGATTTCCATTTGTTTGGGCCCTTAAAACAGTCTCTGTTCTCTTCGAGAACAGGTTCATTAGTAGCTACAAGATTTTTTCCCTGGGGATATGGAAATTGCATGAAAGGTGGCGTCAGTGCACTGAAAGGAACTAGATACTTTAGTTTATAAATGTTAATTTTCGAATAATTAAGAAATTATAATTTAAATTTGAACGCTCCTCATATATATAGTTTGCGTTAATATTTAAACTAAAAAGATTTACCTTTTATATATATATTGTAACGGTTATTATCGGACGACCTGTATAAAATAATCCTTTTTGGTTAATAATTCAATGTATCCCTATTTACGGAATTATTTCCGCAAATTTAGATTATTTAGAACTGTTTTTTTAAATTAATTGATATTTTAAAATAAATATTTCCTATACTTTGTTTGAGTTATTTCTATTAACCCTACATTTGAGTCTAATTTGGTATTGGGGTTTGAATAAAAAGCGATCCGGAAATCGCCGTGAAATAGACACATGTTTGTAACTTGTTTATCGTTTTGAATTTATATATGGAAGATTGTATTTATTCGATTGTCTGTTGCCTGCGATATGGGGACGTTCTGTTTAATTCATGGCATTTTGTTTTAATTAAGCGATATAATTGTGTTTTTCTATCGTGCAAGAACCGTTTTTATAACAGGTAAGATTAATTCATCGCCTTGATGATTACATCGTTAATTTCTTTTTTTCTTCGTTGATTTACAGTTTTTCTTCATGGGCTTGGCATATCAGTATAGTTACTTTGGGGATAAATCAACCCGTCATCTGACTTCCTTGTGGGTCATCAAGATGTCCCAAGGACGTATGTATTTATGACATTTATGGTTTAACGTGTTACTAATGAAGGGACAGTTCGAGTCGCAT
>JAHWXV010472923.1:0-15353 GCA_024586415.1 Phrixothrix hirtus | reverse complement strand
ATCTATGACAGCTACCGTTGTTCTTACACTGCATCAGTCTACAAACCCACCAAGTTTCATTTAAATCGGCGTGTGACACTTCCCTGTGTTCCCTTGTCAGACACCAAGCAATATTTCATTCACGAATTGTAGCCACACAGTCATACTATATCGTCCGTCATAATTGTACTACTGTAGTATAGTCCAAAAAAGGACGGCCAATAACATTCCGCAAAATAATAATTATTACGCGCAGTATATGAGTCACTTCTCCGTTTTTGACATACAGCGAATTGTATTCATTAGAAACACAAAACTTTAACAGTGTTCATAGTAAACCCTTCCAATGTTTTTGAAGCCAAATCTTCGATTGCGAAAAAACATTCCGTCATTGGTGTTCCGAAATGGAATAAAAATACCCTGAAGTCGCCGATCTCGTACATTGTTTAACGTTAAAAATAACCAAAGGTTATACATTGCAAGGTCAGACTAGTACGATAAATATTCACTTGTTTGTTATTTTCCCTCAAACATTTTAAAGTTATCTCAGCCTTGAAACAAGAAGCATTGTTATAGTGAAGTATAAGGCGCTAATGCCAAGTTTTTAGCTTGATGAAAATCTTGTAATCAAAACATTACAATTTTTCAAATTCATTGTTTCGTTATGGAAAACTGGAGGAACATTATAACTATCTGAAACTCCCATTTTGATAAAAGTGTAAGAGTTTGATGAATCCAACGAGCTGCAGCAAGAAGAGCGTGCATAGGCCCATTTACAGATAATAAAAATTCATAACCACCTGGTACAAAGTGGGGTAGTTATCAAATTAACAAAAACACTGCTTCTAAAGTCGACAGTAATGAGATAGTAAAATCACACAAATCACAATAATGAATTGGAAATAAAATAGTTACGCTTGATGTTGACTGCGATAATTGATATTTACAATAAAACCAGTTGTTCTACGGATAAAATACTATCACTGTTTACTAAAATTATTATTCCTGAAATAATTACTAATATAACCAATTCTGTGTAAATAAAAGAACTCAATAAATAGAAATTAATGTTAGATCAACAGGCTTAAGTAGTTGCATATACGAAAGAAATACAATAAAACATTACGATTGTTGGCTAAAAATCTAAATAATAAATTATTCTAGAATTATAATGTACGTACTCTTTAAAGTAATAATGAACAATTGAAATGAATTACAAAGATACAGTTAATTACAAGACGAAAATGTTTCACCGTACGAATGAATAAAGTTTACCATCTGATTTAAGGATTACCATTCTGAAGCTTTGGCCAATTGCCCATTTATAACGATAAATGATAATCTACTAGATAAAGTATCATTTTTGTAATTTTCACCAGAAATTAGATTGTTAATCACTTTTCATACATGGCCAAACCCTACATTATTAATAAAATTTATCTGGAATCGCGAAAAATTAATTTTTAACTTTAGAATGCTGGTTTGTGGCATACAATTTAAAAAACGTTAACGGCAATTTTGGCCGTACAATTAAAATTAGTTGTCACATTGATGGATTATACCGCCATCTATATTTACTACATATTACGAAGAGGTTTTTAAGGCAAAGCTAAATAAAAATTTTATCGCTGAAAAAATAGAAACTTTCTATTTTTCACTTAAAAGCTAAGAAAACTTTCATTCGTTTATGGTTGTTCTTATATAGGAGTATAATAGAAAAACCAATTAGCGGCCTGAACAAATAATCAATATAGCTTTTAGATAAGGTAACAAAATCCCCCTTCCAATTAAAAGATTTAAGTTTAACGAGATTAGTGTTTCACGAGTTGCCACTCTAAACTAAAATATTGATTCGTTTCCGGATTTTGTATAAATATTTCGCATAACGTAAAAAATTAATTTATTTACCACATATCGTACAGCGCTTAATTTATTTACAATAGCTCTACCTTGCTGGTTACAACCAACAACAAATAGAAATAGTAATTAGCATATCTTAGATTATCGACTTTTTCTTTTAAAAATTAGTTGCTGAATTGCGGAATTATAAATAAAATTTTGAAATCCTAAATTAAAGCACAGTACTACTTAATTTTAAAGCAGTTATGTCGCTTCCTAATATTTTATTTCAATGTCCTTTTTTTCATTATTGTTTTTGGGCCTCTATTGCTATTATTAAATTATGAAATAAATAAATCAAATTTCATCAAATCAAATTTAATATGTAATGTTTTAAATTAAACATTCTTCTGGATTTCGCTACACCCAAATAGATAGAATGGAACTAACGGTAATAGAATATATAAAAAAATGCACGGAGCTATGCTCTCGAGTCTTTGGTGGTGGAGTATAGGCCGACGTATCGTAGTGTTGAATTGAAGAGAGTGGAGTATAGTTAAACTTCTTATTTCCAGAGATAAATCGTGGAATACTTTCTATGCGCCATGCTGAAGTTCTGTTCTGACTGTCATTGAGTACAAACGTACTCCTTGACAGACGTGTTTCTTGAGTTCTATTTATCCTGTACCTTAGGCCCCTTTTACTTGTAGGGGTGGGTTGCGTGCAGTATAAACAAACCTTTTATGAATTGCATAAGTGTTATGTTGTGTTATTCAATTTGCTTTCGCGATGGCTATGTCTTGGCTTTGTTCGGAAGAGATGGAGAAGTGTTGGTTATGCTACCGTATCGCTACAAATTCTTAATTCTTAGCTTTGATCGGCGCGGTTCCCAAACGTACCGTTACGCCGGAATCGTCTAGTGCAATGCACGAACGCACAAAACATATAGATAATGCTCCCAAAATTGCAGCATCCAAAGCTGCAGATAAATCAGAAGCCCTCAAGGGAATTTGAAGAGCTCGAGCAGTTCGCTAGTGAGCTGCGGAAGAAAGTCGCGGCACATTCTAACCCCATGCCTACAACAAGCGCATTTGTAGCAGTAAGTGACGCGCGACCTCGTCGCGACAACCGGCTACCCGTCCGATGAAGAAGACAAAACCAGAACCCCAAGTACCGAAAACTTCAGCGAAGTTATGGGACGCAAACGAAAATCCAAGGCTCCAACAACAGGAAGAAGCTCCCCGGCGCCAAAGGTGGCGACGAAAAATAGATGACGCGCTCAGCGACCTGGAGGCTGAACAAGAAAAAGAGGAAGAAGAAACGACCACGAAAAAGGTGGCACCCAACACCGCAGCCACCAGAAAACCACGTATAAATGTTCCTCCCGTGGTTATCAGAAACAAAGATAATTGGCCAAAAATAGAAGCAGACCTAGAAAATTTAGGTATCCAAATCCCCCGAGCAAAGAATGTCGCCCAAGGGATAAACGTTCAGCCAGGCAGTGACGCCAAACACAAGGGTATCACCGATTATCTGCCGAGCGCTAGCATACCTTACCACACCTACCATCTGGCAAGCGAGAAAACGCTAAGGGTGGTCATAAGAGGGCTACCCGAGACAATTCCGGACGAGCAGGTCAAGGATGACTTCGTGAGGTAAGGGCTCCCTATAACCTCAGTAAGAAGTATGCGGAGAAGAAGGGAGCGTACGCCAATGCCTCTAAATTACATAGAATTGGTAAAGAACGACCAAGGAAGGAAAGTGTTCCAGGTAGAAACAATCCACTACCTACGGTCACATGTAACCCTGTTGCAGAGCAGATTAGCGGTATGTTAAGTGCGCGACGGACATACATCGTCGTAATACGCAAAGGACATGTATACGCCGGCAACATGTGCAAATTGCCAACAAGGGCAGAAGAGAAAATTATAAGGGTTGCTCGCGATTCTCGCGGCTAGTGAAAAATGTAAGTTTCCAGGAAAAATCTAACATATCATACGAGCAAGTGTTAAAGTACGGCAAAAACAACGAAACACGCAGTGAAAGTGCAAAACAACATTCGATTGAAAGTGTAACAGCTGGCCACGGCGGCCTACATCAATGTCGATGCGACGCGCAGAGAAGCGCCCTTCTCCGAAGGACTTGATACAGTGGTGCGCGCACTCCCGCGCATAATGGAAGTGTTTGCCAAATAAAAATCGACTAAGGCCACCTTTAAGCAGATAGAATTCTCAAACATAAAGAACCAAATAAATTCAAATAAATGCAAAGGAGGTAAATAATCAAAACTAAGCATTATAGGTACTCCATGTCATTAAAAACTTTGACTTGGCGCCATGCCGTTGTACGTAGCGGCAATCATAACTGTAAGTTCACTTGAGATGATAAACATACGGCGAATGCATGTAGTTGGTAATAGAGCATGTCGAAACTTATTGCCCAAGTTACTGAATGAGAACATAAATGTGTAAGCGCGAATGAAAATCCTACGACTCGGTCGCTTATTTGTAAACACCCGGTATATAATATCGCGCTATAATAATCAACTCCAATTTGTAAAGTACTAATATTATTTGTTCATCATAATTTGCTTTATAAATTTATCAATAATATATTCCTATTCAACAAGGAATTAGAAACATTTCGTTAAAAATACAAAAAGTCAGTAATCCCCGCTTGAAGGCCAGTCTAAAAATATACTTAGTCCACTCTTATTCCGTATCGCCTGACAAGTCACTTTTCGAGTACCGTTCAAGTAATAACTAGCTTAAAATTGCGTGTTTGGTGCGTGTTGATAAGATAATGAATAACTAGTGGAAGAGTACCCGGATATCGAGATAAAGAAGGTTAAGTAATGTCCACTTGATCTATCTACGCCAAGGGCGAATTTTTAAAAAGGGTCGATTCCAACTTCCCATCAATTAAAGCCAACAGGGTTAACTTTGGGTTGTACCAGCGATACGATAAAACCATTACCTGAAAACCGCCTACTGCACTAGCCACGTTTATCAAAAAGATTATAGGTCTCCGAGCTTCAAGTAAGTCATAAAACTTCTTTTGTTAATTTACCATTTCAGCAACGTCCGTACCGACCTAAATTGTTTGCACGAAATAAGGCTTAACGTATCACGTAGAACTCACGAACAAGGTCCATATCAATTTTAATAAAGACTATCGTTATTAACGTTTTATGTCTATATAGCATTTAGGGTCCTTGTGACCAATTGTTTACTTGTATAATTAGCATAACGTAATCTTAGGGATACAAGGGCCCCTTGAACTAGTTGTAGTAATTATAGAATCTAATATTTAGTTGTGGGAGAATCTGTACATAAGTACTGCATAACATATTTGTGTACATATAATTAATTTTGTTAAACCAATTTTTATTTTATTATACGTAGCCACATAGTGATAATTTATACTTTCTTACAGGCATTAGTTATTATATTTTTTAGCTTTATACCTAGTGAGTACCCGTCGTAAGTCCATCTGATACGACGAGCAAACCAGCGGCGGGCATCATAACAATAAAGATAACTTTTTTTGTGAATTAATACAGGTTCATATTAACTAAAAGCTTGGAGATCGGTCCCTTTATCTTTCCGATACCCTCTTGTTGCTATTAAATAAAGATCAAAGATAAAGTGGCGCCCTTATACGAGACTATTTTAACATTTTTTGAGACAAATTATCGAATGTTACTGCCCTACGCAAAATCCCTGAATTCTCAGTTCACGTGTTTCTGTCAATCGTAGGACCTACTCCCATTTCCACTGTAGTCGGCCAAGCCAAATCAATTATTCAGGGGATTTTCCTTTTTAACATCCTCTAAAGCGTAGTACTAATTTATCCCGTTATAAGTGGTTAATTTCAATAAAATAAGAAAAGTGGTAAACAACAAAAATGGATTTATTCAATCCTCCTAACTGCAGTATCATGTATTTATTGTTCAATCTAATGTTGTGATTGATACGACGTTCAATGCAATTAATCGAACTTATAAGAGTAGTTTCAGTAACTAACTTAAGCGAAAGATTCGCATAAAGGGTTCGTTAAAATATTAGATAAATTATTTAATAGTATCGAGGTATATGCATAAATTTTAGTGAACAAAATCATTTTGACAAGATAGTAGTTGCAAGTTAAAATAAAGAGAAACAAAATATCTCGTAACGTAGGAATAATTCAACGAAAATTAATAATTAATTTTTTAAAAGCTTAAAGTTATAGGATTTACTAGTGATATTTGCTTCATGATAGGAGAAATTGCGGAAATCACTTTCATGCCGGCAAGGAGTGAGAAGTAGAGCCAACCTACTGTTTATCTAGGTGTTGGCAGCCTAAGTAGAAGCAAATGGTTCTATAGCGAACGAATTGAACTAAAGCCGTCAATTTTTAAACTGAGGGCGCTGTACTAAGACGAAAATGACGACGGCAGCTCCGTCGCGACGCGACGAATCATAGGACGTGAGATGCCAACACATGATTTTCTATGCAGTTACACGATTCCAAACTGCTTTTAAATATCATAGGTGAAGACCAACTTGCGCTCTAAAATTAAGCGTGGGAGAAGAGCTATATAAATTTAAATAGAGACTCAAAGTAAGTATTTACAATAAATAAATAAAGGTTGTTAATCATAGCTCATAGTAGATGAGTTTTATATATCACAGAATTTTAGCAGTAGCAAATACAAATAAAAAAAGATCTTCATAAACATAACATATTAAATGAACTGAGGTTTTTAAGAATTCTTTTCAAAAATGTCTTAAACGCGGATGTTATCTGCCAAATGTCGAAAACTTATGATAATCATACGACTTCTTGTACAACCAAAAAGCAATTTACGTTACCTAATATAGTTTAAGATTAATTGAATAAATGAGCTAATAGAACGTTTGCAATACATTTAATTTACATTTAGGGAATACCAAAATAAACAAAAATCAAAGAGTAACGCGACAATTTGTTTAAAAGAAAAGTACCTGGAAACCTTCAGAATCTAATTTATCGACATTTACAAATTTGAACTTGTTGAATTTCCTTTACAACCTCTATTTTTATTTTCCCTTATCTATATAAAATTATAGTATAGAAAAATTATTATTTTCGTCCAAAATTTTCGACGTCGAAATTTTAGTGGAAATACATGTGCGTGTGTATGTTCGTGTATGTGTGAGTGTGTCTGTGGGTGAGTGTGCGTGTGCATGTGCGTGTACCTATGCGTGTGCATGTGCGTGTGCGTATACGTGCGCGTATGCGTGTGCGTGTGCGTGTGCGTGTGCGTGTGCGTGTGTATGTGTGAACAGGATATCTCGAAAAAGAAAAATCCTAGATAAACACAATTTTATATTTAAGTTTGTATCAATCCTCGCACGCGACTGAAACAGTTTCGTTAGAATCCAATAACAGGAAGTGCCATTTTTCTCTTGTTGTTTTTTGTGTTTTTCAAGATTTTCTCGAAATCGGTTCTAACGATTTTTTTAAATTTTACATTTAAGGTTTTTATCTTCTGCATATGAGATGTCAAGAATTTAGTTAAAACATTAT
The DNA here is from genome assembly GCA_024586415.1 of Phrixothrix hirtus. NCBI lineage: Eukaryota > Metazoa > Arthropoda > Insecta > Coleoptera > Phengodidae > Phrixothrix > Phrixothrix hirtus. The sequence continues at coordinate 7,982 of JAHWXV010472923.1, read as the reverse complement.
GACTGGTAGTACCACATTACTCTTGCCATTTTTTGTTTTTCCAGATATTCCTGAAATCGACTAAACAATTTTTTAAGTTATATATTCAAGTTTTTTATCTTCTGCATATGAGATGTCTAGAATTTAGTTAAAATCTAATGACCGGAACTGCCACTCTATTCTTGTAATTTTGAAGTTTTTTGTGATTTTCCCGATGACGTTTTTAACAATTTTCATGAAACTTGCTACGATTATTATCTCTTTGACAGCTTTTTCCGTGAACTTAGCGCTTTTCATGAAAAAATGCGTTGAAGCGAGTTATCTGGGACAATCTCTGGAATTAAGCAGGGTTTTGCGTATCCAGTAACTTGGATGCGTATCACAATTATCGTTTTCAAAAGAAAAGTAAATAATAATTTAATCATTTGTAGACAATATTTCCATATCTATGTGCGTAAGAGAAAGTCGTGTGTTGTCTCACACCAGATTTTTAAATTATATTCATGTAATAGGTTCTATTAAAACTATTTCGATAGTACACTCGGATTTAAATATTTAAAAATATATGTTTACATAAAACTACAGGTAATTTAATAAAACTCCGTTCTAATTTAAGTAGTTGATTTAACCAAAATAAATGATTTTAGTTTTGCCTCATTTCCAATATATTTTTACTACACAAATGTACACCACCAAGATTGTTTTATATTCTCCTAGTCCACCATTATATTTATCACTGGTGCAGTAGGAAAAGCTAGTCGCCTAGCGACACAATTCTTCTCGAGATAAATTTAACTGAATATATAAGAAAATAATGAAATTTTCATTCTAGGTTTATGAAACTCGAAAGTAATTATAAGTTATTATACAAGTTAACAAAATGAAATTACAATGGAAAGCAAGTTCAAATGTTTGCAAAATTAAATTTAGAATGAAAGAGTCGAAAAAGTTAATCTAAGAATAGTATAAATGTAACCGAAGGTAAAAATTCCCAAGTTATGAAGTTCCTAACTTCGAATTATTTTGAAACCCAAATCATTGGATAGCAAAAATATAAACGAACTAATTTAGAAATTACTTAAATTTTTTACACCTTTATTAAATACTAAAAAGTACATTGTGGATCTGCACTTTAGTTTATTGAAATTGAAGATAAAGTTAACTCGCGACGAACAAAATGTATGATTATATAAATAAATGCAACTTAAATATTTAACAATTCCAAAGACAAAAAGATTTAGATTTACAAATTGATTTCAGAGCAATTGACAGACGTACTTATGTATGAGAATATTTTTATATAGTGGATAATGGAGTTTGTGATACACAAATAGTTTTGGTTAATTTTGAAGTAAAATAATTTATAAAGCTACAACTATTTTAGAAGATTTAAATCGAATTGAAGGAAACATTTTTAACATGAAGACGATCTTCGGATTTTAGCACTTGTTGCGATAGCGAACGTAAAAGATAATTTGTTAAATGTAGAAAGACTCTGCTGTGGTATAAAATACGTACAGGTTGATAAAAAATAACGGTACCTTGTGTAATAAACCTCTTTTTAGATCCGTCATATGTGACGAAACAATCGTCTTGCGCTAAATGCTAATATAACTCTACCAAGGTGAATCCAAATACGAAGTGTGAAAACGATTGATAAAAAAATAAAACATGAAGCGTGGAATCCAATTAGGCGTTACACACAAAACAGCATAATGCATGTAAGTATTATCTCTCAAAAATTTGCATATTACGTTCAATAATTACAATGTTTAGTAATCGGAATGAAAAGAAAAATCAACCTAACTGATGGTTGGCGTACCAACGTAACAAGTTTTATAATATGTGCATTTCCTACGATTACCAAAATTAGAATCCCAATAGTTTTGCACAAGGCAATAAAAGGTTAAAATTAAATAGGCTTTACAGACGACATATGCCATCGATAATAGAAATATGTGAAATATAGAATTTTAAAAACAAAACTATAGTAACCAAGGTATTCCATAAAATATGTTTATAATCGGTATAGCACCATTAAAGTTGTGTAATATATCGTGTTCTTCAGGAAATAACTACTTCGGAAGAATTTCAGGTAGGATTATTACATGCATTATTCCATAGTGAAGACCATTTCTTATAGCATCAAAGTTATGTTTGAAATACATATATGCAACCACCTTATGATAATATTATATTATAAGTTCCACTTTATTACCACAAGCAGAAAGTTTAAGGATAGCTTAGAGAGATTTTTAGAACGTTCCTGACATTAAAGTATAACAAATATTAACAAACAACTTGTTGAACACTTGATGAATCCTATAAGGCCTGTATACGATTTATTACTTGATTCAGGTATAACAACCACTAAGTTTAATTCAATTTTACCACATTTTTCGGAAAAATACCGTATTTCATAACAGGAATTTCTTACAAAATTTTAAAAATCACACTATCTTTTGAAACTAAGAAACATATTAAGCATGAGTACATTATTTTAGTTGTTAAATTCTGCTGTATTGCAACATCTTATAAACCAAAATAATATACGGAAGTAAAACTAACAGTCCTCAAGTTCAGTAACTTTAGCATTTAAACTCTAAAAAAGCAATTTAATTGGAATTTTAATATGCTCAGAATTTAGAATTATAAACATGTCCAAATGATAAATTGAACTGTTTATAACGTGATACATAAAATAAATATTTCGCCAAAATACTTGTGAAACTAATATTTTGAGATATAGTATCTATTTTTTAAATGAAAGAGTTAAAATTTTATGACATTTTTAACTTATGAATCACAATGTCAAAATGGTTTTGTAATAATTCTTAAGATTTTCATTACAGAGGATTCCCATTTAATTTATTTTGTCGTTATAATTTATGGGTATTTAAAATAAGGTTTGCGAAATTTTCGACAAATAAAAGGTTCCTTGGAGCTAATTTTAAGACGAATTAATTAGATTTCCAGTAGCAATGGAATAGTTTTAAAGTGATACTATTTACCACAAGGTAGATAATTAAAACTTGAAATATCTATGAAAATAATAAGTTTTTACAATTGAAATTAATTGTATTTAATGTAATAAGTAGGGTAAGTTCAAATGAATTTAATTAATTACAACTTATCTAAGGGTACGCAGTTTTAAAGCAATAACTGTCAACTATTAACTAAGATTTGATCTAAATAACCTCCAGAAAGTGAGCGAGGGTAAATATAGGATTTTAGAAAATATCGTAAATTGTACAAATTTCTTGAGGAAATGATTTTGAGAAAATGACTAATTCTATACGTAAAAGAAGAATACTAGTTACATGGCACTAACATTTGTAGCATACAAATAATTAAATTGTACATTTGGAAAAAATTATGAAATTATTTATCTCAAAATGTTACACTTTATTATTGTAATAAAATTGGCAGATAACATTTGTTACCGGCATAAAATTATACAAAATTATTAGTATTTTGCAAGAAAGAGTAGGGAATGATCAATGAATACAAACCCAAAATATTTTTTCCAAAATATAAAATACAAGAGAATATTGGCCTTCTGGTTTGTTATTGTAACCTAAACTTGCATTTTTGAGAAATAATTATTTGATATGCCATCTAGCCATCAAAATATATGCACGAGATATGACAATTAAATAAAGATTCTGATCAAGTTGCCTTGAATTGAGACATTGCCTAGCAATAGCAACCATGCAATTGCAACATTTACTAGTTAAAATTTAGAATTTTTGTAATTGGTGACATATTAATGCTGTGTGGTTTTGCCAAAAAAAATATCTTTGACTCAAAAATTGAATAAAGAGTTAATGTAAAGTTTTTATTAAAACTTCTATACTTAAGGAAGTTTATAAGGTTTACTACTAAAAAAAAATTGAGGACTATGAAAAGTCAGGACGTACAGCAAGTGAGGAAAAGTCGAAAAGATTCGAGAAACTATTAGAAAAGACAGATATTTGGGCATAAGAATAATTGCTGCGATCTTAAATATCAATAGGGAAGTTATCAGACAAATTTTGCAGAATAATTTAAATTTGTGCTAAAATTGTTCCTAGAATATTGCATTGGATCAAGAAGAGTTTGGAGTTTTAAACTGTGCTGATATTTTGGATAATATTAACCGAAATCCGGATTTCTTGAATCCTGTTATTAAGGTCCATTTTCCAGTACAGTTTAGATACTAAGCCATGTATTTGAAACGTCAGACTCGCCCTGAGTAAAAAGAGCAAACCGAAATTGAAAGTAATGTTTACCGTTCTTTGGATGTTGGGGATATGGTGTTGGTTGAATATCTTCCTAAAGGTAGGTCTGTTAACCAGCACTATTATATAGAGATTCTTAAAAGATTGCGAGAACGAATCCTCAAGAAGAGACCTGTTTTTAAATGCATTATCTGTAAAACAGTTTTTGGCCAAGGATATTCACCCGATCTCGCACCCTACGAATGTCTTGTATTTTCCAAAACCAGCATTTTGAAGGCATTGATGACGTAAAGAAGAAAACGCCAGATCTTCCTAAGTCAGTAACAAGTGATGAATTACAACACTGTTTCCGCTAATGGGAGATATGCATGCAACAGTGTATAGATGCTATTTTGTAAGCAGTGTTATGTAGTTGGTCTATTGTTTAATATAATTATGTGAACATGACAGTGCCGTTATTTAACTGCCGTACCTCGTAATTGGAAAGAACGGCTTATGTAGCTTTCTTAAGTGTAATTTAAATAGCAGAATTATGCAGAAACAATTTATATTTTATACAACAACCACTTTTGCATAATAAAATTTATCTAAAATAACTATAATTAAATAGATTTCATTAAATAAAGCTAGATTTGTTTACTATTCCTGTATAAAGCTTAGAAAAGCTTATAAACAAAATTTTTTAATATATAGTTTAACAGCAGATGGTATGTAATGAAATTTTTATAAAATAAATTATCATGAGGACTATTTAAATTTTTAGTAGGATTTATGGTTGAAATGCAGGGTAGACTTCTTCTGGTGGACGCCGGGTAGGATGAAACAACTTACAACGTTCCAAACGTAGATAACTATAAGTGGCGAAATATTTGAGTTTGGGAATTGACGTTACATCTATTCCGAATACATGAAAGCTCAGATTTTACACAAAAAAGGTATTGCTAAATAAATCATATAATATCTGATTATTATCTTCTTATACAATTGTGCACTACATAAGGTAATGATTAGTAAAACAAAAATATAATGCCATTATGTATGATTTATAACCATTTAATGAAAATGTTTATAAATATGGTTTGATAATGATGTTAGACACAATTTTTTCATATAGCATTTTGATTCAATTTGGGGCGATTCAAGATATCAATCTTTCTAGGCATAAATTTTTCACTAATTATTTAATTATAAATTTCATGTCTAAATTGTAGAATTTAGTTAAACTTCAAAAATATGAAAAAGAATTATTTTAAAATAAAAATTTATGATTCAGTATTAAAAATTATGAATTTTCCTAATACCCTTTCAAACTATCACTATTAAATATCTTTTGCAGTAAAATCTCCATTAATTCTTTTGTCTTTAATATTCTGCTAGCGTTCGGAGCTTATTCAGGTCAAACGTGACAGCAAGTTTTACTTACTTTAAATATTTTCTAGAAAAATAATTTTCACATCTTTAGTTTCTTAATTTAAAAGTTGCAAACAATGCTTTATTTATTTGTTATAATAGTATGTATTCCGACAGGTTAAGTTATATATTCGTATATAAACAAATATTTAATTAAGATTGTATATTTACTGACGTAGTATCTTGGAATTCTAGTAAATTACATAACTTTGTGAAGGATTGTCGGACAAATATGTTCTCGCATGTAAGTGCAATGTATCATTTAGTTGTCTGCAGTTCATGTATGTATATGTATACTTTGAACTTGAAGAATAACGAAACCTAATTGTAACTATATAAATTGAAACTAAAAATTCCCATATTTGTATGCACCTTATAAAATGCATTGGAAAAACAACCAATCTAAGTTTGCGAAGTATTTTTTTTATTTTTAACTCTGTTAGATAAAAAATTACCAACTGTAGTGTTTTAGTAAGCTCGGAAACTTTTATTCCCTCTTTTCCCTCTTTCTCATATCAAATGTCTTCGTGGCATCTAAAATTTTCCTGTTTATGCTTTAATAACGTGAACAAACGTATTTTAAAAAATGGAAACCAACAATAATACTATTCTTTAGTATAACAATAACAATAGAAAGCTTAAAATTAGTCGTTGTGCTAGTACCGTAAAGATAAATAAATAACATTTGATGACATGCAGATCTTAATAAATGCCACTAAAAAGAAATAATTTTAATTTTATATTTTATTAAAAATTAGTGTTAACATTTTTAGTAATATTTAATTTGTAGTTTTCTAGCTATAATTCGTATTTCGTATAAATATTGCGGTACCATAAATTGTATCATTTTGTTCATTTTAATGATGAATTTTTGTTGAATCCTCTGCCACATCTCACTTCTTTACGTAAAAAGTTTTAAAAGTTTCCAGCCTAGCGATAATTTAGTGTAAGACAATAATAAAATTTTTTATCTTTCAATGTCGTTCCCTTGCATTTGAACATTTCTAGACCCGTATACAATTGGTTTGAATCATGCCCCTCATAATTTCAATTTCTAGAAGATATAGTACTCGCTTGGGTTCAGGTCTGCTGGGCTTTGAGGGGATGATTGAATTTCTTAAAATCACAGTCTTGTATGGAATCCTTTGAAAGCATCAATGTGTATACATGCGCATTGCACTAATCTTATTCATGCTAAGATACTCATACAGAATTCGAAATACCACGGTTTGTGAAACCTATCTTCCAGTATTTCGTGCTTTATTTTCCTCAATAGTTTTTTCTGTAGACTTTCCCCGAGTTCGCGTTCAATGAATTCCATTCCAAAACGGAATGGCTTTGGCAATTTTTTATCGTGAAGTAGGAACGGCAATAGTTATTGTAAACAGCATCTAGTATTCTTAAAGTTCTGTTGGGTTTTCCTCTTTTTTCGCTAAGAATTTTATCACTGCTTGACATTCAATTTCAAATATTTTCTAAGTTTCACGCAACGCTAGCTAACATACTACTGAAGCTTTCGAGTCTAAAATCCAAGTGCGGCGTTACAGAACACAGGGTGGAAAGTTGACGGTGTAAGATCTATCAATACATGTTCCAACATATTCAGGCCAGAAGATTTGAAAAAACGTACTAATGAGTGTCGTATAAATCAATTATTTTACCTACTCATGAGTATGAAAATTGAGAGGGATAAAATCGGTCAGTGAATTGGACTTCCATTTTCGATCCAACATTACAGATATATAGTCTAAAATGGATTGATGCCTCATCTTGCTGCAACTACATATATAATCGTATGCCTAAGAGCACATTTTCTGATAGATCAGGTAAATTATCCATCCTATGTATTTGATAGTATAAAAGTTTCAATAAAATTATCGCCGATGATACCAGCATGTACATTAACTGAAGATTTGTGCTATTGTGAGTAAAATGGGGATTTTCGTCCAAAGTTGATCTAATAGTTGTGGTAATTAAAAATTCCGCATCTTGTAAAATTTGTGCCGTATAAACAAAATAGACACGAACACTGCATTAAATCAATTTAACCCTTTACGTCATAATTAAAAAATTGTTTTCATTTTTGGCATAACCACTCTTTAATTTGAAAAAGTATATCTGGGAAGACCTATTTTTTGAATAGGCTTTGGATGTTTAGTTTGGTTTCTGATGTTTTTAGATCTAATTTCAACTAGTGTGCAGTTAGTTAAATAGTCGTACTACGATAGCTTTCACATATTCAAGTTTGACAAAAATTCTTTATTTGAATTTTCTATTTATTTCATCTGCGTGATGTTGAACTTTATATACGTACATTTTTGGCATTCATATTACTATCGATTTTAGCGGTTTGAATTCTGAACGGCTCAGGAT
>JAHWXV010472878.1:0-12705 GCA_024586415.1 Phrixothrix hirtus | reverse complement strand
TTATAGATTATTAAATTCATTGGATGTAACACAATTTCCTAAATCTTGAAATTATGATATAACCTCAAACATTAAAATAACTTTTATATATTTGAATTTGTGGTAACGTCAGATTAAATAACCTATAACTTAATCTATGTGTCAGATGGAATTATTGCGCTAATTGTACATGTAATACGTAAATAAGAAAACAAAGATAGAGGCATGCGAAAAATAGAATGGGATCGGTAAACATACGTCATGGTTTAGCGGATGCCAAGGTTATATGGAAATGTAAGAGGTTGTTTGTTTACGAATGAAAAAATCACGTCACATCATTCTCTTAAATATAAATAAATTTGATTTTGAAATTATAAAAAAATCCAGGTGTGCTATAAAATGGTATTTTAAAGTTTGTGCCCTCTATTTGACAATTGCCAAGCTAAATGGATTAAACTGAGATAACCATAACCAGCTGTTTACTTAAACATTTAAAATTTGAATATTTTTCACGCAAATTTACTAGACTTGAAAAATAATTACTTTTAAGTCTCATATTTTACAGGCTTGTTATGAGTATTATAAACTAGGAGTTCTCTAAGTTTGAGTGCAATCTGTAACAAAAATATTCAAAATTACTACTTTTTCATTTGTTGATAATTCAATAAATATTTAACAAATATACTTCAAAATCCAATCTCCTAGACCTATCCTAGAACTCTCATGTCCACTTAAGAGTTTGCCAAAATCATCTTGTTTCTCTGAGTCTAGTAAATTCACGTGAACTTCTATTCGACAAAAATAACAGGATACCCCTCTTAATGTAAATGCTCTGAATTTTAAGTTGGCACAAAAGAAGTGCAAATTGTGATGACCCTGAAGTGATTGTAAATGCAGCTTAAGAATGCTTTCCACGCAGATTCAATTCAACTGTTGTACATTCAAAAAGAAACGCATTCCATTTCTTTATTTTATAGTACCCATAGTAAAATAAAATGACTTAGAGGTTTTTAAGAATAATTTTAACTGAATTATTAGATATGGAAGAGTTTTTACTGCAAATTAATAAGATTCACATTCATAATTAGTGTAAATGAATGCAAGGTAACCTCAAATTTGATAATAGAGAATATTTTAGGTAAAAAGAATTTTACGCTTACCTCATTTATAGTTGTTTGTAAGCATAATTCATTAGTTACAAGATCATTATTATGCTTTTCTTTCAATTCAACCTCGTCCAAGTTAATGGTTGGTATTTTATTGTCATTATCAACTAAAGCATTTCCTAATTTCACTTCTGGAAATTCGACTACTTCACAATCACTGTCATCACTCACAACAATAGTATTTTGATTATTACTCAATTGGTATGACATATTATGATGTATCTTAAATGAATCTTTAGAATCTATTAAAGACAAATTTGCTAAGGGTTGCGTCTTAAAATTTAGGCCAAGTCTTTGCTGATGATATTGTTGCATCACCTCATAAAGCTTATAATATTCTTCTTTCCTCGGGACTTCATTTTTAAAAATATTATCAGAAACTGTTAGTGACAGTTCTGAATGCTCATTGTTTTTAATATTATCACAATCTACAATATTATCTTCATTCTCATTAACAAGTATCTCGTGTTCATTGCTATTTGGATTATTTTCATTAGAAGAGCGTTCAGTAATATCAGATGTAACTTGAAATGATGAGATTCCTAATTCGTTATTTAAAGATTCATTGGGTAAAACATGTGTTGCTTGTGTATGATAAACTTGTCCATACATATATACTTCTAATTCGTTAATATCGATTTCCAAATCATTCTTCAAATAATAGTATAATTTTCAATTAGTAATTAATTGACAAATACTCACCATGCTTAAATATTAGAACAAAAAACTAGTTCATAATATAAAATTATCTATGCAAATTATGTATTGATCCTACTGATAATCATAGAATATTACAACCATTCAATGTATAACAAATCAAAACAGCAGTGTTGCCATTATATTTTTTATTCCTCTTTTTCAATAACTTATGTTGCAGATAAAACTTCTGAGCAATACACCAAATAAAAAGCTATATATCTTTGTTCGGCTTATATTAAAAGAGTGAAACAAAAATTGGTTCAGAAGAAAAGTATCAACTCAAAATTCATCATTTTTCAGGAGAGCGATTTTAATAAGTTAATCTGCATACAGTAATATTTTTAGATATTGTTATACTAGTAATGCTCAAATTAGAAATATTCATCCCCCTGTTTAAATTATGACGTTTTTCTTGATAATTTTTTAAGAATAAATTGCAAAATATTTATTATCTATCTCCCTGGATGGAGTAATTTACGAAATATTTTTGACATTTTTTTCTACTAATAAAGGATATCATACACAATCTATTTTCATATTTATCTTCAAAATGTTGATTTTGGGGTTTCATTTCTCTTGTGAACCGCCGCTATTATGTCTAACTTCAAAATATTTTAAATTGTGATTCAAAGTGTCAATGGAAAATTTTGAAATTGTATGTCAGTCCAAGCTCATTAGCTAATTGTTTATAATGTTGTTTGTTTATCGTATACCATTATTTGTTGTTATCTTGTATTGTTTATTGTTTGTAGTTTATTTTTATTTTTGTTTAGTTATAGTGCTTAAAAGGTTCAGTGATCAATTAAACAACTTAATTTTAAATTTAAAGAATATAAAGATTATTGTCAAACATAAGATAAAAGTAACAAGCAAATAGCAATTGAAGCACTAATAATTTCCGTGATTTAGAAATTTTCCTACGAAATTAGATTCCGCCTATACATAAACTGTTAAAATTAAAGTCAAAGAAAGTAAAGCATAGGTAAATTCAAATTTTACAGGCATTACGATGAATAGCTCACAAAATGTATGTTGACAAAGAGTACGTAACAATTAAATCACTTCAATATTGTTTTTTCAAAAAATGGCCAGATTTCGTATTTAGCAAGATCAATTAATATTTGGGTTCGCAAAATTAGTTTTAAATATAAAAAGTCAAGTAATAGGAGATTTTCAGTTGAATTACTATCCATTCGCTCCAAGAGTACTTCTCTTTTCAGGGAATACGCTGAAGAAAATAATTTACAGAATTTTAAGCTAATATTTCTGAACCAAACTTGAATTTTTAGTAAAGGTAGCAATATAAAAGCTTGTCTAGAGGGAATAATTGCGTCTTTAAGCAAAAAAATCCTGTGTGTAACAACACACTACTTTCTCTCTAACTTATTTGATTGATTTAGTTGTTCTAGCACGAAACAGGTTACAAGAAATAAAATATCGATGTAAATAAAAAGGGAATAGATATAAATAATGCAAATAAACAATTAAAATATTCTTTACATTCATTTTGGGAACAATAATTGCATCAAAGTTACTGAATACGCAAAACTCTGATTAATTCCAGAGATTTTCTCCAATAACTTACTTCAACACATTGTTTCAGAAAAGCTGAAGAGGTTACATAAAAGAGCTTCGAAAACATAAAAATTATAGTAAGCTTTAAAATACAAACACGAAATTGCAAAAAACTTAAAATCGCAAGAATAAAGTGACACTACTGGTCATTCGACTTTAACCAAATTCTTAATTTTGCATTCAAGGTAGTTGTGGAGTTAAATATAAAGTTTCATTTAGCTAAGACTCTTAGTTTCATAGTTATTTTATTTGGAGTTAACTGTAAAAGTACCTCCGGTTACTTGATTTACAGAAAATTTTATGAGAAACCTCCTAGATTATACGAAAGGGGATAAACGGCTAAAAAATATAGTAAGTTCAAAAAAATCGTTGGGTCCATTTTGAGGAAAACCAAAATATGACAAGAGTAAATCGTTACTTCCGGTTATCTAATTTTAATCAAATTGTTATGGTTACGTGTTCGGATGGTTACAAACTTGAATATATAAGTTTCTTTAACTACGACTTCCGTTTTTTAGATATCTTCTTCACACACAGACACACATCCACACTAACGCCCACGTCCACGCGCTTGTGCACCCCCACCCTATACATACACAAACTCACACTAACACACACACACACATAGAGAGAGAGAGAGAGAGTGAATGAATGCGAGTGAGAGGGCAAGGGCGAGGGAGAGAGAGTGAGATACCGAGGAGAAAAACGAGACCAATTTCTAAAAACATGGTTTTCGAGTTCAGGGACCCGCAAACGTTTATTTTCACTAAAATTTCTACATCTAAAATTTTGGACAAAAACAACACTTTTTCTTTTACTTATATTTTATTTAGAGTAAGAAAAAGTGAAAACAGGAGATGTATTAAATATTATTATGAATGGAGGAAATGAAAAAGGATTTGTCGCAAATACAAGCTTGATGATAATGATGATAATAAAAGTGGTGATCACCACAATAATATGAACGCAAATAATTTTGAGAAGAGTTTAAAACTTAACTGATCCCAAATTTAAGTGAGTCCATTCTAATTATAATGGAAAATGTCAGTCATCATCCTAGATACCAAGAGGAAATTTCCTGCAAAAGTAGAACCAACAAGAAAATGATTCACCGGCTATAAAGAGAACATGAGTTGATGTGATTTACCAATTCTGCAACATCCCTACCCCTTCCATTTTAGTTTTTTTAAATAGAGATTTAGCATTATACTCTTCCCACCACTCCTATTTTGATCCCTTCTCTAGTCACTTTACTCTCTATACCACTCCTATTTTACTCTCCCCGCCACCGACACATTTAGCTAGCGGGAGGTTCAAATTTTGGACGGAGAGCGACCTCTGCCGGGGTGAGTTTAAAATTTGGTGGAAAACTTTGGCAAACGACACCTATCTGTGCGAGTCACAAAGCCTTACTACATCTACTGGCTTAATTTGGTATGTATGAGAAGTAATTGTATATTAAACGCAACTCCATCTCTGAACAGGCTATTGCTTCGGCAACGCATTATTTAGCGGTTAATTTAGGAATTACAAGATAACAGTTTGCGGCTGCAATAAAGCACTTACATTTAGCTCTTGCTATTCCTTTAAAAAGAAAACAACGGATGTTATTTATTAACTTTAATTATAAATAATGCGGTGTAAATATTTGTGTTAACTAAATTTACATAATTTTATTTATTAGCTTAAATCAATTATAAATAGTGCAATAACTATACAAAAATTTATCCTAACTAAACTTGCACAACTGTATCTAGGTCGCTTCTGAAGAGATTAAATTTTTTAGACGGTATAACCCCCTATTTCGGCAGTTTCTCTGTAGTACATAATGTTAGACCTTTAGAAATATGGTCTGGGATACCCTTTGATTTTGGACTCAATTTACTCTCGCAGTTTACTACATAGGCTTTAGACCCCGTGACTACAAATTCCCAAATCAGTTTGTCCCCATATTCATCCTTGAATTTACCAATTGCGCTCTTTGTAACGGGAATATTGTGTATATTATCTATTTTAAAATTAGACGTGTCAAACTTGTCAATATTGGTCTTCATGTCACCATAAAGGTTTTCTGCTGTAATATGTAAGATTAAGTAATCGGTATCGGTGTATAGTAGTTTTGCTTTCTCTGCATAAGTCTTCTTAATTACGTCATAATAAAAGTCGTACATGATTAATTTTGAAACGTCCAACACACAAAACCCTATGTAAATCGACTTGTTGTATTCTACTTTTAGTTTTTGCATTTGTATGGCTGCTAAGTTTTCAGAGAAAATTGAGCAATTCTTAAAATTCGGTTTAGGGATCAATGCTTGTGCTCCCATATTTTTACGCATATTTTCCCAATGGGTAATTAACTTTACATCCACCCTTTTATCTGGGGCCCCCATAAAATATCTCATAACACCTTACGCTTTTATTTTTAGCCATAAAAAATTCCTGTTCCCGGGTAGCAGAAAAAAATATTTTATTCTTTTTAGACCATTTCAAAATATAAGTTTGTGTTTAAAATATTTATTCACTACTAGCTTCAGAAGTTACCATTATTGACCAGGATTTGTTGTGAGAAGTAGGTTGTTATTGACCAAGGTGCTTCACCCTCGGAATATAATCTTGGCGCTTGGGCTATAATGATAGTCTTCTCCACCTTGGCGTATAATCTATTTTTTTTATTTATTTTTATTATTGTTAAATTTAAAACTGCCACTTTCATTAAATTTTCTTGCCATCATTTAAAGATGGTGTAACCCAATTGTTTTCAATAAAATCCCTAGATAATATATTAGTTGGGAAAGTAAAATATGAAACAACAGTGGAATTTTATTAAATTATATTTTATTATCAATATAAGTATTGGTACATATGTTAAGTAGTAGGTAGTTATAAAAATTATTTAATGTTTTGGATTATCCATTGCCAAGTTGCTGCTACCTTTTATTTCTTCTAACTTAATGCTTGATTTCTCCTTTAAATTTTAATATTCGAGCAACACCATCATGATAATTTGGAATAATTATTTTAACAAAAATTAGAAACAATAAAAACTCAAAGGAACAATCTGGCACCTTTCTTATAATAAAAGGGATGATGTAATCACAAATGACTCATTGCCGTTTCCGATATCTATTAATTTAATTAGATCAGCAATGAGTCATGGTATTGCAATTTATTACATTTTCTTACAATTTCTTATTCTTTACTATTCCATGATATTCTAGAATTTACCTTTTCTATATAAACAGCAGATTAAATTCCCTTAGTTTTAGTTTTAATTAGAATCTTGCCATTTTAGTTACTCTTGTACATAAATAGAAATATAAACGTTCGTTGTTAGTGTATTATGAAATAAATATTTAAATAAATAAGTGTATATGAATAATTGTAATCTTGGTGAATATAAATAAACATTTTAAAGAAATTAACTAGTTTCGTTACATTATATTTAATTTTACTTTCATTAAGCATTTGTCAATAAAATCATTAGCTTTCAAGGCTATACACAGACATTTTTCTTGTGGGAGCTGAAGTTCTAAAAAAGTGGATTTTTTTGTGTGAAATTCTGACATAAAGTCAACATTATCGGTGAATTTCCTTCTACTTTCTTATGCACCTTTTTGTTCCTACTCTTTTCCATCTCCTTTTCTCATTTTTAAAATAGCAGAAAACTATTAAAATTATTACTAATATAATATTTTTAAAATCAACTCAAAATGAAGAACCTTCACAAAATATGGGTGTTCGTCAGCACACTTCGATCTCCCTTGCATACAGGTCTGGCTTTCATTGTACTATATAGCAGTAAAGATATATCATTTCACGTGCATAAATATAATGTCTGAAATAAAACTCGGTTAAAAAACGAATCACAGGCTTTATGAATCGCAGAAGTTTCTATAATCTATGGCGTTCAATTCTCATTAGGCTGCCTCCTCTCTCTTCTCTCTGGTATAAACATAATATCAGAGTCCGGAGTTCGTAAAGTTGGACATATTTATATCAATTTACACCTCGCTAAGTATATTGAATTGTATGTCCCCGAAATAGTGTGTTCATTTCTATGCCCTAAAACTGATATTTTTGGTAATAAAATAAAAACTCGCCATAATCGCTATGCATTTTAATACAGTTTGGTAAAAACATAACCGCAGTCGAAGTAGAGTAACAAGGCTGGTTCTAGAGAGGAAGTGGGTTTAAAGATGGCTACCAGAGAATGGAGCCCTCTAGAAAAAGGGGCTCAGAGCTATTAGGAGCGAATGGGGCCCTTTTAGCACAAGGTGCTTCGCCCGCTTCCAGCCACGTGGGGTTGCTTAAATAACGTGATATATCGGCAATTTTGAGAGCGGCCATGTTGAGCCTCTCCTACCACGTGATATGACGGCAATATTGAAAGCAGCCATGTTGTGCCTCGTCCACTATGTGACAGAGTCAGAAATAAAAATGGCGGCTAAGCGAAGAAGAGGGCTCCCCACATTCTAGCGTCCGAGACTTCGCCTGACGTAAATCCAGCATGGGGTGCTTCGTTAAACCACGTATCAGAGCCCCCAAAAAGGAATTTTAGGTTATAGATTCCGATGTGCACGAGTGAGCCATCTAGCGTTAAAAGTGTGCATTAGAAGTGTAGATATCATTATATAACTTTGCTGGAATAGTTAAAATAGGTGCTGCAATGTTTTGAACGTATAACGCGGGGAAATTGAAATATAATAATTGAAAATTGAACATTTATGTGTACTTAAAGCGCATATAATTCAAAAATATTTTAACAAACTTATGTTGGAATTAAATTAAATAAATATGTGCTTTAGATAAGGTGGAGGAAACGGGAAGTGCCAATATCTCTTATCTAAACTAACACTCTTGTTTGCATCGCTGCGGTTAAGGAAGACTCAAAATGCGTAACAACAACAGTAAATACCTTTGGCTTGAAGAAGAAACTGCAAATATTAGCTGGGTCAATTACGAAGCTAATAAGCAGTAAGAAGGAAATTTTTAATCTTACATTATTCATATTGTTTATGAAATGCTTGTAGACAAAGCTGAAACGCGTCTAATATCTGCATGAATAGTATTCATTAAAGACAACGTCCTTCTGAAAGTAGGATGTCAACTAAAAATCAATTTTAAACCGACAGTGCAAATAAGTTACTTAGAATATCGTGCAGGATGTCTTTCTTTCAACATTGACGAATGTAACAGCGTTTCTTGCATGAAAATGGAACAGTTTGTTCGAAATTTTCAAATGGCCGAATACTGCGTAGGCTATGTAATTACAATTGACCTATATACACATTTTAACGGGGAAAATCATTAGAATAATTCAGGGGAGCAATAATATTCAGTTTTACGAGAACGGTATAAAATCATTATTTTCGATTAAAGATATAAATAAAAAATTGAGCTTTCTTAATCGTCACGAATTGAATTGGATGTATGATATATTCGTGCGAAAAGTAGCCGGAATTCTTCATAACGAGGGTCTAAGCGAGGAAACAAAGATATTATGTAAAGGGAAGTTCTTAGCGCAAAATTTGCATTTACTAACGCTGAATAATGAAAAATACTACGTTTATAGCCGAGATTATTAATATTTTTCCAAAAATATTTATAAAAGATATTATGTATAATTTAATATAACAATATAAATAAATAAGAGCTTTATTTCTACTACATTGTTTTATTACATCGTTTTAAGTTTGAAATTAGCAATTATCACTTCATGTTGTTGTTGTAGTTGTAGCGACTACAAATGCTTCTCAAATTTTAAAAACAGATTAGTCAGAGAAACATCAGTATTGAGGTCCAGGCAATAAATTAGAAAAACGCCTCACCCGCAGAGACCTAGGTATAAATCCGTTAGATGTCGCCTGTAAACAGCATGGTATAATATACAGCCTAAGCAACGATCTAAGTGAAAGACATAAAGCCGATCGCATTTTCGAAAATAAAGCTTGGAAAAGGCTCAAAGCTAAAGACGCAACTTTTGGAGGAAAATCATCTACGCTATATGTAGTCGCGGCCATGAAAACAAAAGGAAAGTTTGGGATGGGTTGCTTGGCACGCAACAAAACGCGGAAATGTCGCAAACGGGATGGAGCTACTTCAAAAAGGAAAAGAGGAAGCGTATATTTTAACAAACATGTCCTTAAGAAGATCAAAAATTTGATGAAACATATTGGAAGTTTGGTCGGAGGCAGTTTACTAAGTTTAATAAAGCCTGCCGCTCGTATTACCATAAAAGCTATCACAGGTCGAAAAAATGTTAAAGTTCCTCGCGTAATACCGCTACCTAAAACAGGTGAGTTTCTTCCACTCTTAATACCTCTATTTGCGGGCTTATCCGCTGCGGGGGCGTTGGCAAGCGGTGCTAGTGGTATTGCTACGACAGTTAATGACGCCAAAGCTGCAGAAAAAACTCAAAGACATAATCGAGTTATGGAAGCGGCTGATATTGAAAAGAAAGGTAGCGGGACTTATTTAAGACCTTATAGGAGCGGCAGAGCTCTATTTCTAACTTCTCCTTTAGCGCCATGTAATAATTCAAAAAACTCGTAAAGTTACTCCGACAAGCGCTGACCGTTGTGGATTTAAAAAAGTACGCAATAAATATTCCCTACTTCAGAGGTGAATTTATGAGGAATAATTTACCTAAGAAGGCGTGGAATCGTGGAGGCACAATAAATAATTTGGACAATCAAGAGGGGACTGAGACTCACTGAACTTGCTATAAGAAGAATAAGAGCAACGTTTTCTATTATGACAGTTTTGGTGATCTTAGACCCCCTTAAGAAGTGCGAGACTATTTTCGGGGCTGTAAAATTCATTATAATTGTGAGCGTGAGCAAGATTTTAACACGGCAGTTTATGGCCATTTATGTTTAAATTTTCTACATAAGTAAATGTTGCAAAGTTATATTCATTAGTCAGCAGTATCATATGTCATGGCAAGAACGTTCAATATACACATACGTATTAGGGTTGATTGGTTTTCACGGTGCAAATTCAATACGAAATATTACCGAAGAAAACAAAAAATTGCACTTCATTGACGGAAAGAAAAACGAAAGAACAATTGAGATTTCGCATGGCGCGTATGAAATTGACGATATAACCATTATCTTTTGAAATTGTTTAATACGAATGCAGATAGATTTCATGTAGGAGCGAATTCAACCACTTACAAGTGCCAATTGAAGTGTGCGTGCGACGCTGATTTTAGAAAGCCTCAAAGTATCGGGCGTATGCTAGGCTTTAAATCCAAACTATTAAAAGCAAACATACTTAACACTTCTTCAGAAGTCATTCTAATATCAAAGCACACGCATGTTAATGTAGAGTGTAACATTATAAAAGGAGCATATAGAGGCGGTAAACCAGTACACACTATACATGATTTTGGCATCTCTGACATAGCTCCAGGTCAGAATATCAATCTTAAGCCTGTCAATCCGCGATTCTTGGAAATTAACACGGAGACTATAAGAAAAATTTCCATTGATCTGGTAGATAAGATGGGTCAACCTATTGACTTTGGTGACGAGCCGTTCTCGGTGTGCCTAGCGCTATAGAAGTTTGAACTGAAGAAGAATGGGTCTCAGATTTATGAGTCAATCACCGAGCTCCCCGCAGTATCAGCTTAGAACCGCTGTTGTTGTTAACGAAAATACGACCGCAGTGCAGACGATGACTATAAAAGAAATAGCTCAAATCTACGTGTAACTAGCTGGAAATTTGCTTTTGATAGAGAGAGACGCCATTCGAAAGAGTTGCTATCACCTGCTAAAAAACAATTTCAAAGATCAATTGGAGTTAGAACAAGATAAAAAATGTCTCAACTTAAAGTCTTCAAGAGCTATACTTACGATAATGACATTGTCAAGAAAAAACTGCATACTTATTATCCCTATGGCTCTAGAACATATGAACATTCAAACGAAATCAGAATTTTAATTCAAAATCAAGAACTAATAATGAATATGTACAATAGTTATATCTATATTAGCGAATCGGCAAAAGACAAGCTACCGGAATATGAAAGTAAGGCGTACGAATTTACAAAAAATTTTCCATTCTTCTTGTTCGAAGAAATACGTTATGAAATGGTCTGAAAAAGAATCAATTCCTGCGAAGAACCCGGAATTATGAGTACCATCAAAGGTTTTGCATTTCACTCGTCTGATGATCTGAATATGTTAAATTTAACCAAATGGACTGTTGAAAATGCGGTAAATAACTATTTTCAATATGATCCAATTGAGAAGCGCTTCGTTGCCTGCATAACTTTAAAACATATGCTAGAGTTTTGCGAGATGTACGAAAAACCGATTATTAACATGTGTCAGGAACTGGTTCTAATAATAGCCAGGACTTATAAAAATTGCTATAAAGGTGCTGCAGATGTAACAATAGATGTGAAAGAAATTAGTTGGAAAATGCCTCATTTAACGTCAGCGATAAAGCTAAGCACAGTTTATACGAATCCCTCAATAAAAACCCGGAAATTTATTTACCTTTTCGTCGCTGGGAGATTTATGAGCTACCTGCAATTAAAAACACTAAAATGAATATTTGGCCAATAAAAATGTCTATTAATTTGGAAAAGCCTCGTTGGATGCTGATTGGCTTTCAAAAATATCAGAAAAACGTCAAAGGCATGAATGCATCAAACTTTAAACATTTGGACGTCACACATTTATCGTACCCATACGAACATATGCAACTGGACTTCGAAAACAACAGTTATGCTCAGGCATATATTAATTACGCAAACTTTCAACGTGACTATTATGAAAGAGAGAGAGAGAGAGAAGTTTTTCTCTATTCAACTACACACAATTTAAGGAATGTCCCATATTCGTAATCGATTGTTCTAAGCGAAATGAAAATTTCAAGAACTCCACCGTTGACATTAAGTTAAGATGGAGACGTTGAAAAGTTTTTTGCAAGGTGCAGTCGCCTATTGCCTGATTTTGCACGATACAATTATTAAATATAATCCTATTACGTTAGAAGTGTAAAAATTATAAGCTTATAATTAGTTTAACATATAATGTATTTTATTTTCAAACTAAGGGTTTTCCAATAAGAATGATATGATTTTGTAATGATGTAGTAACCATGGTAATAAAGTTGTACCTGTCACTAACTGTCATTTATGTTCAGTAAACTCTAACAATTTATTATGGTTAGATATTCGCTCCAAGAACGTTTGGTTATCGTCCAAAAATATTACGAAAATGGTCGTTCTTTTGTGAACACTTTTCGCGCACTTCGCGAAAACTTTGGTCTA
>JAHWXV010472655.1:0-19769 GCA_024586415.1 Phrixothrix hirtus | reverse complement strand
GTATAAATATTCGCACCGCTGTTAAGTGGCAGTCCATGAAAAAGGTACAAATACCCGACCCGCTGATAGATGATAGTCCACAAAACGGGTACTAATACCCATCCCGCTCATAATGTGTTAATATGATGTTAAATATGATGATCAGTACAATAGCCAAGAGATTTAATAATTTTCTTTTCAATATTGGCAAAGATTTTTTTTAAATATTAAATATCTCAAAAAGCAATGTTTTGGTATATGGAATTCTTACAAAAAAAAATTCAAAAATAATATGTAGAATCCAAAAAAATAATAAAAGTATGTCATTCTGTTTAAAATAAACAAGTTAATGGTATAACTGAAAGTGCCATTTGTTTGAAAATATTTTATATCAAAAGAATAGGTTCAGAAATTCACTGTAAAAGGAACATCAAAAACTTTTAATGAACGCGCTGTATAATCAATGTAAACAATAAACAGTACATTATTTAAATCGAAATTCTACATTTTTGAGGTACTAACTTAAACAGACAAGTTTTAACGGGTCTTTTGTGGCTAATTATCAAAGATGTTGATTTTCACATTCATTAATTAGTAATTGCTGATTACTCCATATGTACTTTATTATGGTATTTTGCCTTAACTAACATACTAATTTATGAAATTGTATATCCTGACAAATTCATGACATTGTACTTGTATGTGCTATCAGTAAATACTTAAATGAATTATTAGTAAACACATATGATGACTGATATAAAAAGTTGTAAGACTAAACAAAGTACTTCACTTATGATACATAGATTACATGATGAAATTATGAAATCAAAATTAACACTCCTTCCATGTATTTTGTTTTTTATATGTGTTAAAATGGTTATGAAGGTTAAAATGGTTCAGTGGGTCATTAAATTTTCATAAAAAATTATTTATAGATTCTTTCCAATTTCGTATTCTTTGGATTTACAATCAAGTCCAAAATTTGGTATCATATTCTCTCAATTAAAAGCTGTTATAAGTGGGAAAGTTAATTGTATTAAACCTGAAGATTGCAAATCGTTAAGAGTTGTATTACGACCTATTATTAATGATATCCCAATGGACAACGTGGATATAATTACTGATATAATTGGTAAGGAAATATTGTTAGATTTTTTAAATTTCTTTAATAATATTGCAGATAATAAATACACATTTAAGGATATTAGACCAGGCAATTATGAAGTATTTATTGCTAAAAATAAATTTTGTTGGAAAATTAAAAAACATCTCATAGCAGTAAATGCTGCCACTGAAGTTGTTCCTACTTTTGTACAAAATGGATATTCTATTGTTTTTATTTCCTCACATACTACCAAAGTATAAAACATAAAATATTTTAAATACTTAAGTAATGAATAACTTTCAGGCATCATATCAACAGTTAGGGCATGTAAAAAAACAAATTTTACAAATTTCCGAAGGCAAAACAGCACACTGTGTTGAAAATGCAGGTTTATATGAATTTTCATTGCAAAGTTGCCATACATATGAAAATGAAACTATTTTATTTGATACTAAATCTGAAGAAAATGAGGTACATCTTGTGGCTCAAAAACATACCATAACAGTTGAAATTGCTGCTGAACAAAATTATGGTGATCTTATAGTAATTACTCATGTAGGTGGCACTAAATCACGGGAAGGCCCATTATCATACATAAATAATCGATATATTCTTACATTACTGCTAGATCTTTCGGAGTCAGCTATGTTAATTCCACAATCCGATATTATGTATTGCACTCCACAAATTTTAACTATTGGAGGATTTGATGATTGTACCAATGTTGGAATTAAATTTATTGCTAATAAAGGAAAAGTTTTTCAAGGTATTTATAGTGGTTTAAGCAGTACAGTGTGACCTCGATAACTAGAAAATAGTACTGTCTTGTTTTAGTAATCCGGATATTTACTAATCCAGATCAACACAGTTTTAATTAGTTCGGATTATCGAGGTCACACTGTACTTCTAATTGTTTTCTTCTTCAAATTTCTTATAAATAATGTAATTAGTTTTCTTTTTATTAAAATAAACCTGTTAACAATGCAATATTAAATTATATGTTAATTTTATACATTTTAATAAAATAATGCTTAAAAAATTGGCAAATACAATGCTATTTTATACACTGATCTGAAGATGGCAATAGATTTCAGCAATAACTTTTGATTTGCCACTATATCGAAACCAACATATATAAAATCAATTATATTTTTTTTATAAAAGAACTACAATTAGCTAAAATTGATCACATTTGTGCAAAAACAGCATCCAAATTATGATCAAGTGTCTCAAATGAACTCCATTAAATTCTAGATGTTTGTTCATTTTTTAATATATAATTTGCTAAGCTTTATTAAAAAAATTGTTACATTTTAGTAAATAGTTGCTCATCTAAGGTAACATATTAAAATTTACAATGAAGGTATTTTTCTAAATTAAAATATTTGATCATGAAGTTACGTAAACAATTTTGCTTTAAATGAGGTTATGTATATTAGCAATCTCATGTCATGGTGCATGATATTCATGATCAAATATTTTAATTTAGAAAATAACTTCACCATAACTTTTAATATGTTTTTGTCAAGAGAAGATTTATACAAAAATGTAAGAATTATTACAATAAAAGTGGGCAAACAATGCAAAATCTTGTTTTAAATGACATTGTATGGATTAGCAATCTCTTGTCATGTTGTGCAATATTCATGATCAAATATTTTAATGTAGAAAAATACCTTCATTGTAATTTTTTATGTTATTTTGAGTGGATAGATGTTTATAAAAATGTAAAAATGGACAAACAGTGCAAAATCTTGCTTTAAAAGAAAATGTGTGTATTAGCAATCTGTTGTTATGATGTGTGATATTTACGATCAAATATTTTAATTTAGAAAAATACAATCATTGTAATTTTTTAATATGGCATCTCAGATAAGCAATTGTTTGGTAAAGTGTAACAAATGGTATAATATAGGTTAACAAACAATATGTTCAAAAATGAACAAGAGTCTAGAATTTAATGAAGTTAGTTTGAAATACCTAATCATAATTTGAATGCTGTTTTTGCATAAATGAATTAAGTTTTAGCCAATAGTAGTTCTTTTATAACGAAACTATTATAATTGGTTTTATATAGCCCAGAACAATTAACAGCATGAATACATGATGCTACACAAACAATTTATGGTTTTCCCAAAGTGCTCCTTCAAATGCAACAATCATTATGTTATAATTGCAAGTTGAGAAAGGTTAAAGAAAATATTCTTTGATTTTGAAATGTAATACATGGAACAAAGCAGTTCAATTCTTTTGATTTTGTATTTATAAGATCTACATTCAGTGTAATTTAAAATCACACATGTAGCAATGTATGACATGCTTTACAACTAAATTACAAAATCTTTAAGAATAATTTTGTGTTTAAATTAAAAAGTCACTATTAAAAATATTTATAAGAATAAAAGAATATGTTATAACAATGAAAAATCATTTAGAGTTTGTTACAAATTTTACCAATTAAAATGGTCTAAAAAGAAAATCATCAAAATTATGTTATTTAAAAATCTCAATATGGTTTTTAGTGTAATTGAATGCATTTAAAATTAAATGTTCAATTTTGCATAAAACTGAGAATGAATAAAATTGATATGTATTGAGATACATTAATATTCACATGAACTAAACATATACATATGCAGTAATTTGATATTGAAACAATATGTTAATTCACCTACCAAACATAGTTGAAATTGGAATGTGTCTAGACATACTCATTTGCATACACATTTTTCAGTAGTTCTCCAAAAGTCGATAGTTTCGATTTTTTCAAAAATGTGGTCTATTTTATGTGATTTTGTTGTTAATGGACATGGTTAAGCCTCCACAATAATATGGTAAACTATGTGAGTTCATTTTAATTTCACCATCTATGTACAGTATGTGCCAAATTTTTAGTACTGAAATCAAATACTTGTAAGAATCAAATAAATTTAATAATATTCAGTATGGCTACAGTATAGAAATTAAAACCTTCTCAACTGTTTCATGTTTTGTAAAATAAATGTTCAAAGTGAGCATCATATCACTGTAAATAGCATTCATAATGCTAGTGCAAAATTTCAAACATCATTGAATAAAGGTTACTGTAGTGTACCTCAAACAGATACAATTTTCTCATATAATGCAAGGACAGTTCATGGTGGTGGATCTGAATGAAACACAGGCCTCTTCAACATTCCTCACAACTAAGCATTGGGCAGTGTAAGGCCCATTGAGTGTGTGGGATATGGGAAATCTGTTCCACATGAAATTATTCTTCCCATAAAGTGCTCTTGCAATAAGGCAAAAGAGGGTCTTGTAGTGGGGCTCATTGCTCCATCTTATTGAAACCATTGCCTATGAACTGAAGATTTCTTTAGCAATAGAAACATCTCAAATCCTGTGGAAATGGAGTGATTGCCATGTTCTTGTTGTATTGCTGGGTAACTGTTATTAGAGTTTAATTTTCACCAATAAAATATGGGTCCACTATACCTTGTGTTGACATGGTACACCATACTGTAACATATTGACTGTGTAGCAGTTTTTTGATAATAACGTTTGGATGCCAGAAACAGATTAAGTGAGTTGTCTGACAGTAGATATAGCCATCCAAATTAACGTGAGAACCGCACATTACTCAGGAAGACATCTTGGACGATGCTATCATCTGCCAGAAAACACATCCATTATTGTAATTTGTCAACACAGATGCTGGTTGGCTAGCCCTACCTTTCTTTTGGCACAATATGTTATCAGTATGATAAAATTTATCAAGAGTGAAGAGCAAAACTGTATTGTTCAGAGTTGCCTTTTGAAATCCCTCCCAATATTTTCTGCAACTTGCTTCAAACTTGATTCTCCTTCATGCCCAGTTCCATATGAGCAGAAATAATGCCCTACTAGGAACACTTTTTCATCTCTTGAGGCCCATTCTGAAGAACAACTGTCCCACACTACTATTTGGGAACTACTGCCATGTGACTGACACAGAGCCACATTTATAAGCATGCATACCATATTTATACAGAGAGTATGCGTGAAAATATAGTAGCTGTGTACTAAATGCTATTGTTTGTAACATCTACCTTCTTCATAGTTGTTACAACTTTTTTAATCAAGTGAATGTTGTTTTTTATAATGTTATAGTTGTATATGAGTGTAGTGGCTTGTGTGTACAACACAGTTGCAACACTCGCCCAAGACCATTAAAGAAAACACAGGGCTTTGATTTTGATTTTGATTAGTACTTAAATTACAAATGTGTGTGCACCCATGCTTTACTTTAATCAGACTGACCAAAGACTTAATGTCAACTTATATGGGACTGTGTGTGTAAATTAATATAATGATTCTTGCATTTTTATGTTCTAAAGTCTTGACACATCCTTGCACGTTGAAATTTCTAAATTTCAAAACAAGTTACTTAATTATAAGAAATAAAGACAATTATTCTATTCAAATCAACAGATAAATTTAACAAACAATGTGTGGTAAAATAGTAAGTAAATAGTACAAATAAACAAAAACATCCTTTTAAGGAATTTAAATAATGCCACTCTAGTTCGTTAGGAAATAAACAACTTAACGCAAGGCCGTTTTAGCACTCCACTTACAGTTTTCACTTCAGCCAGTTGCGCAGTACCTTCTGCTCCAATGTGAATGGAGATGATTCTGCCAACCTTCCACTGATTGGAAGGTAAGTTGTCCTCGCATATTAGAACAAAACGTCCTATTTCTGCCTTTTCCGCTCCAGCCCTTTGCCATTTGTTACGTCGGTGCAAGTCTCATAAATATTCCTTATTCCGTCGCCAGAAATGCTGCTTTAACAATTGCAACCTTTGCCAACGATTTAAACTATTTTCCTTAAGACTAGTTAGGTCAGGTTCGGGAATGGTATGCGAATAACTTCCACAAAGAAAGTGTGCTGGTATTAAGAAGGTAAGATCCTTAGGATCATTAGACATTGGTGTGAAAGGTCTGGAGTTTAAAATGAATTCAATTTGGCATAATAAAGTAGTGATCTCTTCAAAAGTTAAATATGCATTACCAATTGTTCTCTTTAGATATTTTTAACACATTTAATAGCAGATTCCCAAAGCCCCCCAAGGGTAGAGCTTTCGGTGGAATAAAATGCCATTCTATGCCCCTTTCCGCGAGTAAATCATGAAATTTTTGTAAATGTGGTTGCTGATGGAACATTTCAAACATTTTATGTAATTCCCTGTCCTCACCAATACAATTGGTTCCATTATTGCTGTATAAATATTTTACACAGCCCCTTCTCACTATAAATCTTTTTAAAGCACATAAAAATGCATTGGTGATGAGGTTACTCACAACCTCTAGATGAATTGCCTTAATAGACATACAAATAAACAAAGCTCCATAGCATTTAATAACCTTTCTAGACCGACGTGAACCTTCCTTAATAAACAAGTAGTCCAAAATAGTCGACTCCCATTTTGATAAATAGAAGAGATTGTTCTACTCTGTAATTAGGCAAGTTTCCCATTATTGGTTTTAGTGACATTGGGTTGACTTTAAAACAAGTAATGCAAGTGCGCAAGATTTTGCAAATAAGATTCTTGGCATTTAAAATCCAATATCGTGAACAAAGATTAGATAATGTGGTATTTATTCCACCATGCAAGGTATTCAAATATTCTCTAATTATCAATAACTTTGTAATTTGACATTTAGAAGGTAATATTATGGGATGTCTTACATCGAATGATATATTTGGGTGCCAAAGACGTCCACCCACTCCAATTAAATCATCACCATCTAAGAATGGATTGAGACAAAGCAATCAACATTTTGGAGGTAAAGACCTTTTACTCTTGAGACATTCTATTTCAGTTTTAAAGAAAACACACTGTAAACTGAATACTAATGATAACTCTCCATTCTTAAGTTCTCTTATGCACAAAAAACTTACTTTCTTAGTGTTACCCATTTTCGAATTGTGGATAAAGCGCTTGCAATACACAATTATCTGAATTAATTTGTAAAGATTGGCGTATCGAGCTATAATCTCCAATTCACTATTATTTACAATGATTGTAAGAGTTTTAGCTTCAGGGATAGTTACTTTGACTTCAGGTTCAATTGTGGATTAATTACAAACATTTAAAATCCAATTAGGACCTTGCCACCATAAACTGTTATAAGATATAGTATCTGCAGATTTTCCTGACTTTGAACATAATTCCAAGCAGTGATATTACATAAAGACTGTATGGTACCTACCCAATGAGATACAAATGTTTTCCACCTTGAAAGTGACTCACGAATCCAAGCCAAAACTATCATGAAATTGGAGTAGTAACGAATTACGTCAAACTTTTTACGAATTGATCCTAAAATCTTGTTAACTAGTTCTACGAGTAAGGCTGCTGCACAAAGCTCAAGCCTTGATAATGTGATGGTTTTTGTCGGAGCTATCGTTGATTTAGCACACAATAAATTACTAGAAGATAGTTCTCCATATTTATGAGAAACTAAATAGATGCAAGCTCTATAAGCAATTTCACTAGCATTGTGGCATTTTTATATTATTGAGGTATTTTATCTCTTCTAGAAAGCATCTCCATTTAGAAAATGTTTCTAGAGGAACCGATTCATCCCAACCTATTTGTTGTTTCCATAAATGTTGCATCAATGTCTTAACTATAACAACAGTAGGGCATAATAAACCTAAAGGGTCAAATATTCTCGAAATGAATGATAATAAAATACATTTCGTCAAACGCCTTTCGCTTATCTTCATATTTGACTTATATTCAATCGTGTGATTTCTGGGTATCTAATTTACACCCAGTGTTTTTAAAATATAGCTTTTATCGAATTTTAAAATTATATTATCGTTTAAATCGTGTGTAATTTTATTTAGAACTTGGTAATCATTACTGACCCATTTGCATAGAGAAAAGTTGGCACTAGCTAAAGAATTGTTAACACATTTGGTCAGGTGTTTTAACTCTGCCACAGAATCCGCACCAGTTAGCAGATCGTCCATATAAAAGTCCGACCTAATAATTTGAGCAGTATGAGGTTCAGTATCTTCGATAGATTGTGCAATTTTTTCTAGGCAACGTGTTGCTAAAAATGATGCTGGTTTAGTACCGTAGGTTACTATCAACAACTCATAAACCTCGATATTTTCGTGCGGTTCTGTCTTCTATAGAATTTTTTTAAATTTTACGTCATTAGACTGCATGCGTACCTGTCTAAACATCTTTGCTATGTCATTGCTTACTACAAACTGATGCATTCTAAAACGAATCACAATATTACATAAAGTATCTTGAATTACAGGACCTAACATTAATAAATCATGTAAAGATTTTCCAGAATCCATTTTGTAAGATGCATCGAACACTACATGCAGCTTAATAGTCAAGCTGTCTTGTTTTAAAACCGCATTATGGGGAAGAAAGTATTGCACTTCCTCTGTACCTTTCGTATTAGTTAGTTTACGCATATGACCTAGTTTTAGGTATTCCTGCATAAATTCTACATATTGAGATTTTAAATTGCTATCCTTGGCAAATTTTTGTTCCATCGCTAATAAACGATGTTTAGCTTTGTTGTAAGATTTCCTAAGCACATGGAGTTTTCCTTCCAAGGTAATGCTACGATAAATTCTCGATTTTCGTTGCATACAGTTGTTCATTTGAAATGATTTTCACATTCCATTTCTTCAATCGACAATGAAGGTTTCGTTGGAATTTGTTTTGATTTCCCAAAAATGTTTAATAGTTTGATTTAATTCATTACTTGTCATTAAGTTACATGAAGCCTGCAAATTTGAAGAATTTTTCGTTTCTAATAACCTAATAACCCAAATTTTGTTTTTTGAAATGTGATACCAGGGTGATTTGATTGAACTTGTCTAATACAAATAGAACGATTTGGCATCTATCAGACCAGCAATTTTGCTAGATTGGAAAAAGAATGGATCACCTAGTTTAATATTCTTTGGTATGATTATAAAATTTCGATTAAATGATACCACCGGTAAAGGGCTAGTAACTTTATCTACGAGATAGAATCCAAGAGTTTTCTCTTACCTATATGCAATATAGTATAGAGAAAGTCATGTTTTCGGTCAAAATTTTCAATGTCCAGTTTTTAGCAGAAATATGCATTTTCAGCTTCCCTGAGTCTAAAAAACATGTTTTTAGAATTTGGTCTGTGTGTGTGTGCGTGCGTGTGTGTACGCGTGCGTGCACGTGCGCGCGTGTGTTTGTTGTGCGTGTGTGAACTAATTGGTTTCTCTGAGAAAATTCGTTGAAGTGAGTTATTGAGAGAAATCTCTAGAGTTAAGCAAGGTTTTGTCTGGTGAGTAACTTCGATGGGTGACCATTCCAATTATCATCCTCAAAATAAAATTAAATTATAGGTTATAAATAAAAAAGTCCAAATTTTTCAAATAAATTTCTTTTCAATTATGACCGGTTTCGTAGATTAAATTCTGCATCATCAGGTTAAGAAATTTCTACGATGTTGATGATGTAGAACTTAATCTACGAAACCGGTCGTAATTAAAATGAAATTTATTTGAGAAATTTTGACTTTTTATTTATTACCTAAATTCGACAAACTCAAATTGGGAAATCAAATTCATTAAAAATAAATTAATATTTTAATTATTTGTGTGCATTATTTACATACTTAATTACTTTTTATTTAAATCTATAAATTTTTTTGCTTTAAATGAGCTCAAAATTTAATTATAAAACTCTTGGTGCATGTATAAAGGAAATTATAAATGGATGAATTATTTATGCTTTTAAATTAATTTTAGTTTACAATTTAGGTGTATAGGCAAGTAACTAACGTTAATAAATTCAAATTAAATTTATAATGTGTAAGAGAAAGTCGTGTGTTGTCTCACACCAGATTTCACATTAGCATTAATGTAAGAGTTCACACAAGTGTCCTTTTCATTAATACTTTGTACAGCTAAATTAACTTGATTGATGGGAAATTATAAATGCTCAGCAAATCTCTTTTGTTAAAAAATTAATTTGAGAACCAGAATGTAGTATTACCCTAGCTTCCGATAAATTTCCTAAATTATCTGGAATTTTTACAATGCACGTGGAGAGTAACACAAAACTTGGGGTACCAGAACTCGAAAAACAACTTGTTGATGTTTCATATGTTCTACCTCAACACCATCACTGTCTTTAGCATTATGACAATTTTTTAAGTGTAGCATACTATGATGATTTTTTTAGCATTTTTTACAAGCAGAGGATCGGTAAGCTGTAACAGAATGTCCCACTCAAACAATTTATGCACAAATTTTTGGTTTTGAAAGCTTCAATATGATTCTTTATCATTAATTTGAGAAACGCATTGTAAAGTGTAATATAATGATTTTGTTTACAATAACCGCACTAGGTGAATTTTTCAGTTGTATTTGATAAATTACATTGCACGTTTCTATAATGTCTATTAGGGTTTTGCTCCATTTTTTTGGCATCCTCGAGAGTGTGACATTTTTGAACTAAAAAAGCTTTTAATTTTTCAAAGGTAAGCGCTTCTGTTGAGGCATTTCGTTTTTCCCATTCGCAATGGGTATTTTGTGGCAATTTTGATATTATTATGTGAATTATAAAATCGTCCCACTGTTCTATGGGTCTCTTTAAGGATGCTAAAGCTCAGACGTTTTGTGTAAATGAATCTAGTAATTGACGAAAGCTAGTGTATGTTTCTTTCTGAATGTTTTGAATATTAAATAAGGCTCTAATGTGATTGCAAATAATGATGCTTTTGTGTTATTTCAATAGCTTTAATAACTTCAGCTGCATCACCTTTAACAGCGGATTTTAAATATTGCCACTTTTGAATATTCGTAAGTGATAAATTTACATCAATAATTGACGAAAAGGAATCTTTAAAAAAATCCATTCGTCAAATCGACCATTATATGTAGGCAAGCTAATAAGTGGCAATTTAATCTGCGTGTTAATATCCTGAACATTACTTTCAGAATTTTTACACGTTTGCGATTCTATTTTAATGATATGTGAAACCTTGACTTGTAATTCTGAAAATAAGTCAGTGATTTGTGGCGATAAAAAATATTCTTCGAAGCTTTCTTCGAAATCTGCATCAAAAACCTGCTCTAAATAAACATTATATACATTTATGCTATGCTTGCAATTTGAAAATTGACATTGAATTTTAGTTTTACAATTAAGTGTTTCCTCAAAATTATTTAAATAACTTTGAAGATTCGTTTTATGTAAGAACGTTTATTTTTCAACTGTTTTAAATGAGCGGCTATTTCTACAGGTATTTCTAAGGACATTTTGGAACAGTAGGATAAACTGACCTTATTATTTGTGAAGTCTGTGGTTTTCTGGAACTACTTGTTGTTCTAAGATTGTTGACAAATTTCTTTACACAGTTTTGTTTAAAATGGATATTTATTTTATCGAATTGTAACAGAATTTTATGTGTGATCGTAAAGTGTTTTTACATGGCCAAATGCTGACACATGCAACTTTGCAGTACTGATATAAAGTTCACACTTGGTCACGTATTAACCATATTCACAAATTAATTGATTTGTATTAATTATTTAATTCGACTCGAAGAAGGACCATGGCTTGTGTGTTCAACACAGTTGCAACACTCGCTCGAGACTGTGAAAGAAAACACAGGGCTTTGATTTTGATTTTAATTAGTACTTAAATTACAAATGTGTGCGCATCCATGCTTTACTTTAATCAGATTGACCAAAGACTCAATGTCAACTTATATCGGGCTGCGTGCGCAAATTAATATAATGATTCTTGCAATGTTATGTTTTAAAGTCTTAACAGGTAGCTTACTGCCATTAAATCTAAAATGGCCCAATCTTCTGTAAATATAAGCTCCTTTTAATGAAACACATATAAAATTTATTCGATTAGATTAATTCATTTATGAGTTATACATTAAAATATTAGTTTTGACCAGCTCCATTAGGGGCGTATGACTTGGAAAGAATTACTTTTGGAGGTCATGTTTATTAAGACTTTTCTTATCCAATTGAGTGTTATAACCCCATACTGTTTATTACACATTTCTAACATCTTGTCATAAGAGGTTTGTTTAACCCTTTCATAAATGGTTACAAATGTATTGGACATAATGCAACCAACCTTTAAGCTCACTGGACAAGATTTCATGCTGAAATTAAATATATTTAAGAAATTACTCCTAAGGGTGAGAGGGTAGAAAACCCATTTAAAATCATTTCTCATGAAAACTCAAATTTTATTTTTGTTTCTTTACAACGTATTTTTTCTAATAATGTACTGTATATTAGAGGGTGTATTGGTCAGTTTTAATTTCTCTTAAGAGTAGTTTTCATCCTCAAAAAAGATGAATATTTAAAAAAGTTAAATTTTTACTCAGCATGCAGATAAACATTTTAGCATTTGTTTTATTCAAATCAGGGTACTGCTTCTATGCGAAACTGCCAATATAGACCAATACAAGTCTAACTTTAGGATTTAATTTTACTTTCTAAAACCCAATTACTGCTGATAAAAATGAATGTGGGTCTCTCAGATTTTAGTTATATACAACATATCCCAAAATTACTAAAATTGATGGCGGACATCTACAGTAATTTCCTTGAAAGTACATAATTTTAAAAATAAAATTCTTGGATTTTTATGGCAATAACATCCAAAAAACTTTGTAACACATTTTTATGCAATAATCTGCCAATTTTATTTTATAAATTAGAATAAAATTTTATAGTTTTGTGTTTATTTAAGCATCATTTGTGTTAAATACTTATTTCACAGACTCCTTGTATTTTAAAATACATCACTTGTTGTTGATGTCCATCACTGTTTTAGGTAAAATTATTCCACCTCTCTCAGGAGTTCTAATAACAATTGAGACTGGGAATTCAGAAGCATTATTAGCAGAATCAGATGTTGAAGGAAAATATAAATTTCTTCCATTAGATGACTCAAAGGAGTATAAAATATCAGCAAAGAAGGATAGTTATATATTAATAGGTCCTAATGAGCATGGTGATTTCTTAGCCCATAAATTAGCAGAAATTATTGTGAATGTTATTGAAGAATCATCAAAATTACCCTTACAGGTTTGTAGAAACATTTATTTTTTATACACCATGTATTTTTGTATGCAAAAGCTGTAAAATTAGTCTAAGAAGACAAATCATTTTATAAAAATTTTATGGAATAAATATTTTTTCAAGGGTACACTACTTTCATTGTCAGGAGGTGAAAGTTATCGTAGTAACTTGCAAACGAATGAAGATGGTCAAATAAATTTTCATTCATTAAGTCCTAGTGAATATTTTTTAAAACCTATGATGAAGGAGTA
This sequence comes from Phrixothrix hirtus, assembly GCA_024586415.1. NCBI lineage: Eukaryota > Metazoa > Arthropoda > Insecta > Coleoptera > Phengodidae > Phrixothrix > Phrixothrix hirtus. The sequence continues at coordinate 6,334 of JAHWXV010472655.1, read as the reverse complement.
TAGTTTTGAACCTAGTTCAAAAATAATAGATGTTCAAGAAGGTGCTACTATTAATATAAAACTAAGGTATTTATTTCTTTCAATAATTATGTTTAATAATTTCTTTTAATGCTAGCGGAAAAAGAGTTGCATATAGCTGTTTTGGTCAAATAACATCTTTAAATGGAGAGCCTGAAGAAAGAATAATTGTAGTAGCTGATGGTTTAAATAATTGTTCACATTTTTCTGAAGAAGCCATTTCTGAACAAAATGGTAATTTTCGAATTAGGGGTCTTCATCCACATTGTGTCTATAATGTCAGTATTAAAGGTAGTCATGATGTAAAACAACCAATAGAAAGAGCTATACCTTCATCGTCTAATATTATAGTAAGTTATTAAATGAATGTTAACTTTCTCTGATTCAAATTTTTTAGATAAGAAATAGTGACATATTAAATCTTAAATTCACAGTATTTAAACGAATGCCAAATATGGATATATTATTACATGTGTATTGTGCAAATCCTGATATTTATAAATCTTTGAAAGTAAAACTTACACGTGAAAATACTATATCTGAATCACGACATACAACCTCTTTTGACAGCTCTAGTTATAAGTTAACAATACGTAAAAATACTGGAATTATTTTACAAATTCCTTCTATACCTATGGATAACAAGTTATATTCTATTTATCTTGAAACGGGTTCATCTTCAGCTCTTAAGCAAAAATCACAAACATATTATTTTTATTCAAATTCAACATTTAGGTATATTGATTTAGAATTTGTTACAAAGAAAAGAACAACAACTCAAAATATTAAGCAAACATCTGTGTGGACACTATTTATATTATTTGCCTGTTTGTTTGGGATTTATAATATGGAATTGTTACTTCATATTTTGAAAGAGCAAATTACTAAAGTTAATCTTGAACAGTTTTTTAATAATTTTATTAAAAAACCTACAGGGAACGAGTATGTTTTAGATACAAATGAAATTGATCAAATAGTTCAAAATATAAATTCTACAAAGCGTAAAGTAAAATCTAGGAAAATATAATTTATTTTGTTTGCTATTGTAGTAAGAATGTTCTATTTACAAAGGGTGTCCCATAAATTACACAAGATTTAATAATGTGATAAAAATTAATATTTATTAAAGAGTAACAGATTTTTTGATATGAATGCAAAGTACGCTTACTGCAATTAAGTGACAAAGGTATTACAAGATCTCGCCTGCCAGAAAACTTTTCAGACAACAATTGTTTCATGCATAGTATGACTGTCACACCGTCCTGTTGATATCACATGTCTTCCAAGTCCATACTGTCAAATTGAGGCCATAAAAACTCCATTATCATATTATGGTAATGTTTTCCACTAACTGTATTTTCGTAGAAATACAGCCCAATGATGCTGCACCAGGCAGTTGCTGTTTCAAGGGTTTTCTGTATCCCAAATCTGACTATTTTGTTGATTTATGTACTTCTTGAGGTGGAAGTGGGTTTCATCGCTGAATATGATTTTATGACAAAAGTTATTGTCAATTTCACTTTTATCTAATATCATCCAACTAACGAATTCTCAGTGTTTCAAATGATTACACAGTATGAATTCTTGTGTTTGATTCTATAAACATCCACAAGAAAATCATCTTTTAAGATTTGATACATATTGCTTCTTGGAATGGCCAGTTGTGCTTGATGACAAATTAATTTCTCTGAATTTACTTCAGAACTATCTCTTACAGCTGCTATGTTTTCAATAGAACAGGTAGCATAAGGACATTTAGACGATATAACATCTAATATCAAACCTGTTTCTTCACATTTTTTAATCAATCTGCACAGTTGATAGATTAGGTGCATTTCGTCGATCCAAAATTCCATGCAATTTGCAAATGACTTCTGCATAACATTTGCCATTCATGTAGTGAGTTTTGACAATTACAGTGCGTTTTTCTTTTGTGTAATGTACCAAGATGATTAATGGTGGCTAATGACAACATAACCTAATAATGCAGCAATAATGTGTAATTCAAATCTTGCATCATTTATGGGACACCTTTTACCTTTAAATGTATAAACGATTGTCATTATTAAATATTTAACTATTTTAATAGTATAGAACTATATACAAATCAATTTTGTAGTTTAACAACAAAACTAATTTTCCCAGAAAACATAAAGCAAGAAATATTTTACAGCTTTTGTATTTTATATTCATTTACAATATTATTTTTACTTTTTATGAATTAGAAAATATTTTTTAAACATTTAAATACATGTGATAATCAAGGTTAAATGTTTAATATATAATTTATAAAAATACATTATACTACAGTAGTCATTATGTTGTTATTATTATATTTAATGATGGTATCTAATAAATACAATTTAAATGCAAATTAATTGTTTAATGTTTTAAAACTACATGGTTAGTCTAGATTTAGACTTTTACAGAGATTACAATTTTTTCTTAAGCAATTTAATTATTATGGTAATATTGTAAACTACTTTACACTTCTAACACTTATGAAGAATTGAAATACATCAATTAAACTTTCAGCATAAAATTATGTTTTTTCTAATTGCATATTCTTTGGACACTGAAGAATAAAATAAAGTAATATTCCTAGATTATATAATCTCAGAAAGAAAATCAATTTTTCTGAGATAGATTCAACGTTAGAGTCAAAACAAAATTTTAGTCTACCACAATGTATATTGAAATGTTACTGTTTTAGTTTTGAATTCAAGTCTTTGCAGAAAAACAATTAATACAACTTAAAAATCAATAAAATAATGAATAGGGTCAATTGGGATAAATACACTTTTGAGGTAATTGCACCAATAGCATTTAGATTCCACAACATTTAAAATTTGTTAAATATACTGATATTGAGTTATGAAACACTATCTTAGATTTTATAGAATACTAACCAAACTGCCACTATTACTATCAGTTATTGTGAAAAGTAGTTGCTCGTAAAGTGGTACAGATGTGAATCTAAAGCTATTATTTTATTTGGGAAGTCATTTCAATTAAATGATATATAGTATATTTTACTATGAGGTAATAAATGATGATGTTCATTTAGAATTTGAGGTTAAATAGCATTACTTTCCCATATAAAAGGGGATATTGCATTTTCATCAGGGAAATAAGGAACCTGGAGAAATGTGTCAGAATGTTGGAAGAAGTGCATTTGAAGGTGTATGTTCCAACCATTCAACAGAAACTTTAAATGTGCACCTGGTATGTACGAAGTGACAGTATAGTCAAAACATTAAACAAACTTTATATTTATTCCTGGTAATAATAAATAATAAACTAAAAATAGGAACAAGGGCAATAGTTGTATAATAATTAATAACCACCATGAATAATGAATTCTAGGAAATAAAATTAATATAATATTAACTAATCTAATCTAATAATATTAAGATCATTGAAATTAGAAATCATATTATTTAAATAAGCAATCAGTTACAACTATTGCAATATAAGAATTCACTGAAATATTAAACTATGAAACAAACCATTAAATGGAATGTCAAATGTTTTACTTTATTTAGCATGATATATATTACCATTATGCCAAAATATGCATTCTTGCCTGTAAAAATTAAGTAAATTAAACTCAATAACACACAGGAATGTAGTAAATGCACATTCCAATGAAGACATAGATATGAACTTTATAAACCTATTACTATCACATGACCAACCAAATTTGTATATAAACCTGTACATATTTGAGTTTATAACGTCTACAACTAAGATAGATATGACTGTATAGCTACCACCTATGCCTAGAAGTCCACATCTCCAGCTGACTTCGATCAGTGCATTTATCCTCCTAATCCTTAAGTTTTTTTTTCTATTCCTTTATAGATGATAAACCATGCCTCAAAATTATAAATGAAAAACAAATAGAAGAAATTACAGTATAGAGCCATTAATGGAAGCCTTAGATCAATGTAGAAGAAAAAAATAACACTTCAGTAATGCAGTATTCTGAGGGAAACATTGTGAGATCATCTCAATGGCAAACAGAGTATTAAATAGCCTAATATAGGAGGAGGATGGCGTCACACTGCGTTATCACCTGATATTGAACATAATTTAGCCAATTGTTTGAAGACTATAGTATATACAAGATTCAGTCTCTCAAGAACTGAATTATCAGACCTTATACAAGACTATTTAAGAGAAACAAAATTTGTACACCCTTTAAGAATAATCAGTCTGATCAGGATTGGTGGCTTTCTTTTAAAAAGTGTCATGCATTATCAATAAAGAAATCTGAGAAGCTGGAGCATCTTCACAAATATCAAAGCTCAGATCCTTTTATTATTTATAATTTCTTTGACCTATTAGAGAAAGAAATCCATAAAACACTTAAACTTAAAATGCAAGCCTAATTGTGATGAGGGTAGCTTTTGTCATTATCCATCTAGCATGAAAATTATATATGCAAAAGGAAAAGCAGCCCATCATGAAACAGCTAGAAGTGCATGAGAAACTGCTATAGTTTTAGCATGTTTAAGTGCAGGGGATTTAAGAATGCCTCCACTTGTAATATTCAGAGGTTTTAAATATGTAGAATCAATGGCTACCAAATCAAGGTAAAGATTATCCTAATACCTCTTATACTGCTACATCAAAGGGATGGATGGCATTTGATACCTTTTTAAATTGGTGTAAGTGCCATTTTTAAAATTAATTGATAATTTCAGAGAATCCTTTTAATTTATGATAACAATAAAACCCATGTAACACCTGAAATCATACAATGTGCAATTCAAAGTAATGTGATGCCATTAAAACTACCTGCTCACATATCTTTCAACCTTTATATATAATTTGCTTTTGTGGGATAAAAGCAAAATAGGATGCACATTTAGTAAAAGGACAGCGTGAAAACAGGATTTAGGCAAATAAAAGAAATTTTTCTTGATTATTAGGAGCAACATGGACTATTTTAACTAGTGAAAACATAAGAAGCAGTTGTAAAATTACCAAGACTTTTGATGGAAGTGCTGATATTGAAACATGTCATATGAATGCAGTTAATATATTTAATAAATTTAGTTTGTAACTTTGTAAAAAAACCAACACAAAGCATGCAGTTAAATAAAATTCTGCTCAAGAGTAATTTATTTTCATTAGATCAGCAAAACCCAAGCACATCAACACCTGAAGAAAATAATTTTGAAAATTTGCTTTTAAAATATATAGGAAAGAATAATTTGCAAGGTAAACCTAAAAAAGAAACATAGGACTGCTGAAATTTATTTGAAATGCAACCATTGTAAAAAAAACAGCCAGAAGAAAAATAAGAGAAATGAACAAATAAAACACCATACATCTGTCTTATTCTATTGAATCTTCAAAATCCAAATCCATTTCAAGTTATTCTTCAAGTGAATCACTCATTTATTATTAAAAGGGACTAAGTCATTTATTAATGTTTTGAGAAAACTGAATAAAACCTTATATCATTTGAAATTAATTTTTTCAAAATTTGGAGGTATATTAGGTTATAATGTGGTACAAGAAGATTTATTCTCAGTTTCTGAGAAAAACATTCTTAAAAGAATTTGATTTAATCTCTTTTAATAATAAACAGCTGTCATTAAAAACAATCAATAGTTTTTTAAATTATTTTATTGTTAAATTCAAATAGAATATTGGCATAGACTAAATTTAAGTCAACATAAACATAACTATTTTGTTCTGGACTTTGTTTCCCAGGTATCCAACAAATTATGATAAATCAGATTATGATCTTCAAACCATTTCATCAACTCCTTAAGATGAGCAAGTTTTGTTTCCAGTATTGGAATTTTGTCAGCTACATAAGCAAGGCATTGACACACAGTGCCTTTTATTAGTCAATGCTAAATCAAAATAATATGTAATAATAAAATCACGTGCTTCAATAACCGTAAGCTTAATTTTGTTGTGCACAATATGCTTAATGGTAACTGGAGATACTGAATCTTTGTTTCTGATCTCTTGGTACATATCTTCCAGTCAACTATGTCTTGGTTGATACCTCTTTTACAGTAAATTTAGTACTACTACTTGATTTAATTATAATTTCTGTGTATTCATGAATAGAATATATTCTGTGAAATATTTTTAAATTTCTCTTTAGTATTCTAAAATCTCTATCACATGGTAGAAAGGAATTACTTCAATAGGACAAAACTGCTGAACTTTTTCGTATCTTTTGGTTTGTACTATAGTCTATTCGGTTTCAAGATACATCGGATGTAAACAAAGACATGCAGTGTTCACGTGAAAATACCGCACAGAGCTGGACTCCAAATAATAAGGA
>JAHWXV010472634.1:0-15891 GCA_024586415.1 Phrixothrix hirtus | reverse complement strand
GTGTTCAGTGGCCTTAAAAACCCCATATACAAATTTCTATCAATATCAAAGCTCGTTTACTAGTTTTCGCCACTTTTAGCGTATTCTGAACCACTATGCGTCGTACTGATTCTTGTCTCTCTCCATCTTAAATCTTCATTTTAGAAGTGTTGACAACATCTTAAGAGCCGAGAGCAATCTCACGTAAGAATTTCCAGCAGTGTTACGAAATTGAGAGTAACGTTTCCGGCGGTGCGTTCCTTGTCAAGAAAACTACTTTTAAGCAGGCAATGTTTTATGAAAACGTCCTCGTTACTTCTTCGTCGTAACTTGTTGCACAACTAAGAACTGTTATTTTGGTTAATTATGTGATTTGTTACCTGTCGAGTCAAATTGAAACGATGCAAGCAAATGGATAATGGTATGCTGAATGATTTGTACAATAATTCGAATTTTTACATATATGTTGACTAAAGACACAATTCCTGGTTCGTATTTGTTTTAGTTACAAGTGCTTCAAAACTGATTAATCGTTAAATAAAATATTAAATAAACGCGTTCCTTACTAACAACAATATTTAGCTTGCCTAGTTCTTTATGTAACTACCCTCTATAGAATTAAATCAATTAAGGTAAAAACCTTTCTCCTTTAAAAGTTTTATTATTCAATAAAATTATACGTCCTTAATAGATGAATTATTTTTTGTAATGTAACGGATTTATTTATTCGCAGCGTAAGGCTTTGTAGGACCATTGTTAAGTTATGTACATATCGTTATTCGACTCTCCCCTATATTAAAATTGCACTGAAAGTAAACAACAGAAGTTTCGGAGGCCACACTATAATTGTAATCGCTTCGTATTTTCACAAATCTAAAATCAATGTTTGTCAGTTGCCTACTCGAAACAAGCATTTCCTATGCTCAAGCTTTGAAAATTTGTTACCCATAAGTATTTGTTACTTATAAGTATTTTGTAGATGTGCTTTAATTGATCAAATTAATTTAAATTCGTTTTGAGTTTTGGCCAATTAAAAAGTGTCAAATTTTAAATCTATTTTCAAGTTTATTTGTAAATTTTTTTACGGTAGATATTGATTTAAATTTTGAAAGGTGGCAAGTTACTTTGATTAAGTATTTACTATTTCCGTAAATATTGATTAAATTATAAATATCGAAAATACTCTATATTTGCTAACAGGCAAATAATTTTAAGTGAATAATAGAATACGTACTTTTTAACCCTATTCGCTAGCTATCCCCTTCCTTTCAACCGCGTTAGGGAACAAACGTGATCAGTAAGCTCCTGCAAACCCCATCCCTTGTTTCAGACTTAAGTGTCTGTAGTTGTACGCTTGCGTTTTTCCTATCGATCCTATTTCAGTAGGGTGGTTTAGAACACCCCGACGAGGGCTCAGCTTTTCGCTCGATGCCGTTGCTTACGTCACTCGAGCTTAGCCCGATTGTGTGCTTTTATCAGAAGCTTGCTTAAGATTTAAATACAAATAAATTTAGTAATTTTTGAAAATATTGCAATAAGTTAATTTTGAAATATGTTTTGAGAAGATAAATATGGGTAAGTAATTTTTACTTTAACATAGATATAACAATTCCTCTGTTAGAGATTTCGTTCAAGGTTATTACTGTCTAAAGACATATTTGTTTAGCATTTGCATTTTATTTTATTGATTATAATTTTGCTATTTTCATAAAATAATCCGCGACTTAACTTTTGCACTTAGGGATTTAAAGTTTCGTTTTTATTATTTGGAAGGCCCCATTGTTGAAGTTTTGTTTTTAAAATAAAACTGTTTAGGCAAGCGTGATGTTTTTTGTCATTGATCCATCTAGTCAAAATATTAATAAAAGTTATTTGCTCAGATATTAACTACGCCTATTAAGTCACTTATTCATACAAGCGAGTTTGGAAGGGGATTATGTTGAAATATGGACATGTACTTTTAATTACTACTTAACATTTTCAAAAATGTTTTAATCAACACTTTTTACATATATGTTGAAGAATATAAAAATACTACAGATTACGTAATGCGCCGTGTATTTTGAGATCTTCTTAGTAAATAGACGCATACATCATACATAATTATTCTGAATATCATAGATAATTTAGGATATGAATTCCACGATTATCTCTGAGATGAAAATTTTATTTCCGTATACTTAATAAAATCCTTTTACGTCGCGTCGTGTTTGTTTTATTACTGATTACCTAGGCAATATCCAGGACACTCGAGAAGTCCTGGCCGAGTTTCGATTTTAAACAGCCACGCGCTCGTCTATAAAAACGAATTTTGTAATAAAATTCTGAATTTGTATTTTAAATCTTTAAAATTTAAATTTTATAAATAAACATGGCCCTTTTGTCTATAATAATTTTATACATATAATTTCAATTAATTTCTTCTTCCACAAAAACAATATGAACTATTGAAGTTGTATGACAGATGCCCATTTTACAATGCAACTTTTAAAAACAATTTTTAAGAACTTATAAACTGAAACTTAACACACTTTTTTATTTTCAATTTTGCAATAAACATAAAAAACCTCTCTAAGTTTAATTGTTGATTGACCGTATTTTGCTTCATCTTAAATATGTAAGTACAAAAGGGAAAGTAAGATTAAAAAGCTTAAATTTGTTTCCAGTGTACCAAACAAATTTTCAGATTTAAAAATATATCGATTTGCTGAATTATTCTCCCACATATTTTGCTAGGAAATCCCTTAAAGAGCTTTTTATGTAATCTACCTAGCCATGCAAAAACAACTAAGAAAAGAAAAAATTATTTTCCCTCATAACTACCTTCTTTAAAACAATTGTTTTAGCATATGTTTAAATATTCGTCCATGGCATGTTTCAGTTTATAATCATCAAAAAACCTTCTTCCACTAGGATTTTTTTTTAGAATAGGCTGCCAAATTTGGATGCAGTAGCTTAGTGAATTTGCTTCGAACTGTGCGGTTGTGTGAAGGCAAAGCTTTGGATCGTCCTCTTGTAAGGCTTTCTTCTAATTCTGAATTGCTTTCCCATGGCATTTGTTGTTAATTATACCAGCAACCAGCGAAATACCTTCTACTTCCCAGAAAATGGTTGGCCGTTTTTGGTGACGAGAACCCTTACGAGTCGATTGCAACAACTCTTGTTTTTTACACCTCATCATCTGTGGCCGGCCTCGATTGGTGTAGGGGTTAGCATGTTTGCCTCTACATCCAAGGGAGGTGGGTTCAAACTAGATCGATGTCGGTAATTTTTTAGCAGAGAAAAAATTAGAAAGCATGCCTTCTTCTCGGATAAGGAAGTAAAATCGTAGGTTCCATGTTTGGCATGTCAAAATCCCTACTAGCGCTGGAATTCCTCTAGATTCGGCAGAATTCTAGTAAGCTTGGCGAAATGACTATATGTTCTAGTTCAAGGGGGGCCAAGGGATTTTTCGCATCCCGAAGCCTCAGTCACAACACAAACAAACAAACATCACCTGTGACAATGCGCCAAAAATATTCTGACCATCTTCTAGAGCGGTTCAATCTTTTCGGCCCCTCTCTGATAGGCTTTTGATCTAGCATAAGGAGTCCAGGGATCTAAGCGGAAACACCTTTTTCATGTCCAGTAAAGCAGTTATTTCTTATACATTATCCTTATTGGTAATAAGAAACGTTTCCATTCGCCGATGCAACATCGCTAAATCTTCAATTTTCTCTAGAGTTTCATCAGACTTAACCTCAACGGGTCTTCTGGGTTTCGGATCAATCTGGATCGACTGTCTACCCCATCCAAAATTATTCAGTCTAAAATTTTGTGAGGAGATTTGTGATACCGATTTTGAGTACAAAAACTTTACATTTTACAATATTTAAATTGCAACCCTCGCTGATGTGTTGATTAGCACGTTTGCATCTTCGCCTAAGTGAGGCAGTGAATGAATCAGCAGAGATGGTATTTCAAAAGGCGCCTTCTTTCCGGCCAAGGAAGTAAAAGCGTGCCAATGTGACGATTGATACGCTGGAGGTGTACCTCCTACAGTTTCGATAAAATTGTAGTATACGTGGCAAAATAACCAATGCGGTTGAAGCCGAGGGGGCCAAGGGAATTTCCGCAACTCGAAGTCTCAACAAACACTTGAATAAAAAGAAATCTGGTGTGAGACAACACACAACTTTCTCTTACGTACATAGGGATACAAATATGCAATGTTCACAAATAATTAAAATATTATTTACGTATATTTTGGGAACGATAATTGTAAAGGTTACCCATGCAAGTTCCTGGACACGTAAAACACTGTTTAATTCCAAAGATTTTCTCTGATAACTCGCTTTAACGCATTTTTTTAGGAAATTCTCTAAGTTCACGTACAATGATATGAAGGACGCAAGAACCGCAGCAAGTTTGAAAAAAATTGTTAAAAACATTTTCGAGAAAATCGCAAAAACCTTCAAAGTCGCAAGAATAAAGTGGCACACCCGGTCAATTTTAACTAAATTCTTGCCGTTTCATGTACAGAAGATATAAAATATAAATATAATTTTTGATTTTCACATAATGATTACTTTTTGAGAAACGTTGCTCACAACTAATACTCCAAGTACTTACGATTACTCGATTTTCAAAACTTTATTAGAGAAACTCCTTGCTTCATATAAAACTAAATTAAGTAACTAAGAAATATATAAAGTTTTAAAAAAATCATTAGAGTCGATTTCAACAAAACCGTGAAAATGAAGAATGCGGAAATTATTTTAAAATGGCAGAAATAAAGTGGTACATCCGGTTATTCGATTTTAACCAAATTTTTGATTTTTCAGAAAAAGGCGGCTGTGACCCCTAATATAAATTTTCATTTAGTTAGGGCTTTTAGTTTCATAGTTATTGTATTCAGAGCTAACAGTAAAAGTACTTCCGGTTACTCCATTTACTGAAAATTTTCTGAGTAACCGCCTAAATTATATGAAATGGTCTTAAATGCTTAAGAAATGCAATAAATTTTAAAAAAGTTGTTATAACCGATTTCGAGAAAATCTCGAAAAACCAAAAATTCGAAAAATATCTAAAGATGACAGGAATAAGGTGGTACTTCCGGTTGTTAGATTTTAACCAAATTCTCGATTTAGCACACTAAGTTGATTATGATTTTAAATACAGATTTTCATTTTGTTAGGGTTTTTAGTTTCATAGTTATTTTAATCAGATTTAACGGCGAAAGTACTTCCGGTTATTCGACTTACGGAAAAGTTTATGAAAAACTGCCTAGATTATATGAAAGGATATTAAATTTCTAAGAAATATAGTAAATTTTAAAAAAATCGTTATGGCCGATTTCGAAAAAATCTCAAAAAACCAAAAAATTACAAGAGTAAAGTGGCACTTCTGGTTTCCGATTTTAGTGAAATTGTTGCAGTCATGTGGGACGGTGGATAGAAACTTAAATATAAAATTTTGTTAGTCTAAGACTTTTAGTTTTCGAAATATCGTGTTCACAGACACACACACACACACAGACCAATTTCCAAAAACATAATTTTCGTACTCAGGGGACCAGAAAACGTGTATTTCCGCTAAAATTTCGACATCGAAAATTTTGGTCGAAAACATGAAATATAGGTAAAAGAGAAAGTAATAACTGACAGTAAAATATTATTATTTAACTTGTCATTTTCGTGGCTAGGTAAATTACATAAAAAATTGCCGTTGTATTGCATTATTTTATAGAAAGTTAGTTTTCACGCTAACTAAAGTTATTTGAGAGTCAATAATTAAAATGTTGTTTATTGAATTTAACGAATAAAGAATACTAAGGAAGCGCTCTAAGTATGTAAAGTTGTGTCCAAATTGACCAACCATGATGGCGGCATTGGCATGATGTGCTTATGTAATAAAAACGTAAAATTTTATAAATTTAACATTATGAAATACGTATCCAGCAATATACATTACTATGTCTACAGCAAATAAATTACACACACACATACACAACTAACAAAATCTTTCGCAACTTGACACTTTAATTGTGCACTAACAATGATCACGTCTATCACAGGTAGTGGTTCAAAGTTGGACGCACGCCTACCGTACGTGCGATAGATAGAGGCGCTTGCTTAGTATTCTTTATTCGTCGATTGGTTACTAAACCCCGCTAATAAAAACTGCTAAAAAAGTTCTGCTTCGTTTAAATTTTTTACATATTGGTTCTCTATTCATTATTATTTCAATTAGTTACAATTAACATATTTTATATAAATTCAAATTAACCAACAACTGATGGAAATTTGCAACCATTAAACATGACTTTTCGGCTAGTGTTCCTGCGATGTTAGATAACAACATTTTGGCGCATTAAATATAATCATTTACCTTCTTGTTAAGCATTTAAATCTGTGAGTACGAGGGTTGTATTATTGTAACGTAAAGCTTTGCGATTCTATGTATATCTTTGCAGCCCTGTGGCAAGAACAAATTTCATTATTTTATGCTAATGAAGTGAAATATTTATTAAAAAAATAACTTCGATTATATTTACGAGATTAGTTCGAATATTTATTAAAACAATAGCTTAATTTTCGATGTACTCCCCTCTTACGTCGATGTACTTTTGCCAGCTTCTTGGGACCGTTAGAATGCCTTCAGAATAAAAAGCGTTTTAGTTGCGTGCGCAACCAGTTTTGCACAAAATTATTAACGTCATCATTTTCTTCAAATCTGATGCCGCTTAGATATAGAAATCGCAAGGTGTTAAGTTTGGACTATACAAAGGATGAAGAAGGATTTTCCTATGCATCATTGTTAGGGTCTCTTGAGTCAATTGAGTAGTATCTTTCCTCGAATATTTCCGGGTATCATCATGTAGGACGCAGGGGTCGACAACGTTTTCTGGACGGCGGGCCATTTTAGAAAACAAATATTTTTAGACATGTCGCATATTCAGATGTTTTGTAATAGTACGCAGCTTAAATAGGTTTTTTTTGCTTTACCATATAAAAGTTATATTGCTTAGTGGGCCGCACAAGAACCTACAACGGGCCGTATGCGGTCCGTGGGCCGCGCGTTGTCGACCTTTGATGTAAGGGAATCACACTTCTGACGGATTAATTTAGTGTCTTAATCAAAAATCGGCTTTAAGTTTTTCCACAAGCAGTTGGGAGTAATAAGGAACATTAATTATACAGCAATCTGATACAAAAAGTGTGAGTGACACTTTCTATATCCCAAAACACCGTATCAATAACTTTTACGTCTCATTAGAGGTGACTACTTTTCTTAGAATTGCTTTTCGTTTTTAATAAAATCGGTTCAGCAGGTTTGGTGACACTTGCACTCTTTGATCCTTCCGTGCTATGCAGTGTTAGGATTCAAGTAACACAAATTTTCCTGTATTTTAGTTCTTCGTGAATATTGTGTTCAACACTGCCAATGTCTGTTTCTAACGTTTATACCATTTCACATACAAAACCCCGACGATCATTACGGATAAGCTAATCGATTCGCTGAAGATTCTCAAGAGTAACTGATGTTCATGAACATCTTATGTGTGTTAGATTTTCAATGCGTTTTCATCCTGCTCAAAAAGTTTTATTGTGTATAATAATAATTTTTTCTTAAACAAATCCTGAATAAAAATATTAATTAGTTGTTGAATTCTGCCACGACAAAGTTTTGACCTTTACTCATTATTTACAGGAAAACCGTTAGATTTTGGACTATTATTCTATAAAACTTCTTGTTTGTATTAATGTCTTCTATCACTTGCTACTATTTCTTGTACACCATGTACATATTTATTAAAACAACTGAAATTACAAAATGCGTCTTTTCATTGCGTAAGAATACTTCCCAGCCAAATAAGTTTCTCCTTCAAATATTGCCGCTCAGCGAGCCTAGATCCTTTTTACAAGTAGTCTCTTGAAGCGCTCGAAATTGAAATTAATCCCTCAAAAAGACAAATAAGTCCCACTGGTCTTCGGTTTCATCATTTATAATCAATGACTCGGCAGTTTTGTTTAATCGATTACGTGTTTTTGTTTATCAGAAAACTAACTAGCGACACAATAGCATGAATAAGTCTGAATCTGTCAATGCATCAAATAAAAAAGAAAATCTGGTTGTGCGTGTCTTAAGAGAATCACAAACCATCGTTTCAGATGTCGCTGAAGCCATAATTCAGTGAGTTATATTCAAAAGGGAGATTTTTGTATTTTGATTTAATGCAAGAGTGTTTTGCCAACGCAAAATTAAATTTGGCTATATTATAAAATTTCAGTTTACGACTCGAAGATCTGCTTTGTTGCACATTGGTATTATTGGTATTACTTGAATATGGTGATTTATTAAGCTTGAAATAGTTGTTATTCTAAGTATTACAAATGGAGAAGATGTGGTAGAATCGCCCAATTTAGTTTAATTAATTCTTATTCATTTTTAATTACCATGGGCATACGTAAATAGAGTACGCACGGAATTACCACTTTATTCTTGCGATTTTTAGTTTTTTTGTGACTTTTCTCGAAAACGGCTTTAAATTTTTTTTAAAATTTGCCCCGTTTATTACGCCTACGATGTTATTTTACGTAAAATAATCGGTTTATCTAAGGAAAACCGCCGTGTATTGTATTATTGTATTATTTACATATCTAATTACTTTTTATTTAAATCTATCAATTATTTTTGCTCTAAATTAGCTTAAAATTTAATTATAAAGTCTCGGTACATGTACGGGGTGTAACAAAAATGGCGGCTTAGCTATATATATACAGGCATATTCTACGATAACAATAATAATAAAAGTTTATATAAACATATATGTCCCAGAATAGTTCGTCACTGAGTTGCAACTACTTGAGTTTTTCAAAGATAATAGAAATCGAAGCAATTAAATTAAAATCATAATAAATATTCAAAGTAACCTTGACGGGCAGCAATGCAGAGCTGAGCTCGTCCGATTATGTATATACCGTGTTGGTGCACCGTTATGAATAAACCACATGCATTCTACTAATGACTTGAATGACTTAATCAACTGCCATCACTGACACTGTACGAATTACATGCTCGTACTAACCCATATCCTGTAGTATAAATAGTTTCCTACATTGAGAGAAGGTTTATTGCTGGCACCTATGGAGAACCGTTTGTTTACTCATTAATTATTAAGATTATTGAGGATTTAAGTGCCAACCAGTAAACCCTATGCTACCATTCATAACTGCAAAAACAGAGTACATAACAATTCATTCTACAAATATGTAATAAACCGTGCAATAATCATGATTATATTGTTAAAAAAATTACAGGAGAGATATAAGTTCTGAATTATTTCACATAAATGATGAATTTTAACATGCGTATCTAATTAGTGCTGGTACAAGTTGTACATTTTTGTATTAAATATTCTGCAATGGTGTAACGTTTTGGGGTTAGTGGATTTCAAGGCTCAACATTGGGCCGACAACTATAACGGTTTAGCGTTTTTAACGGTCCACGTTGGTGCGCCAAATTTTAATGTTTATACGTAAGAAAATACTTTACCATTACTTTTAGGTTCTTTGCTCCGGCATGCTATGAGATAACTGCGTTTCTACAGGGTACAGTCATCAATCTTCCAGAATCTGTATGGTTCGTCGCATTTAATTCAACAATCAATACCTGAATTTTGCAAGTTAAATATTTTATATGCTTAACTGACTCAAAAAATAAACTATTTAGCAAAAGAATTCAGTTTATTACAAATCCAGGTATTTTTATTATAAATTAAAATAATTCTCAATTTTATTACTACTACTTCAATTAACTAAGAGCCCTTACAAATTACATCGATATGAGAATCAGCCGTCGAACATATCATCAAAATTCATATGGCAACTTATTCTAAATAAAAGCAAACAAATGCAAAAATCACTAACGAATGCGATATTCTAGCTAATATGATCACCAACGTACAGAATAGATTTCCAAAAAAATCCCGTTTCCTTTTGACTGACTGTATATAAAATATTAAAGTGGAGTATTTTCAGATATTAAAAGCATATTAAAAACTAGTCAAAATTGAAATAATGTTCCATAAAATAACTTTTTATTTTAAGTCACACTCCGTGATTAAGGTGCGAAACACCCCTGGATCGGCCTTGGGTTTTACTGTTACGCAAGCCGCACTTGCGTCAGCGCTTTCAAGTTCCGGTACTTCTAGAATTTTAATTTGACTCGTAGATTTTTGTCAGTTTTAATTGGAGTTTTAAACAATTCTACAATGACAATTTAATAACATATTTTACCTGTGCAAATAATTCCTTTGTTTCCGGTAATTTTTTATTATGGATACTTTTCCGAATTTGGTCTAATTGTTGGACGATTGGCACCCATATTTCCAGTTTAATATTAAGTCATTCAATTTATTATTCAATTTTAAAAGGTGACGTCAGCACTTGTCGCGCGAGGTTATTTTCGGATTTCCTAAATTTATAGGATTTTCTCTTCACTACTGGTGAAGTATAATTTCACTATTTACTCGCACTTAATAATATTGATTTCAATAATAAAGGCAGACTTATACCTTTTTAAACAAATTTACTTCAAACTATCCCACCAGTTTACACGCGTCTCTCCTCGTCATTCTACCGGAAACTCTACCCCCACTATTACTTATTTTTAGTAAGATTTACATTTACCAATGCCAACTCAAATACTAACTTAAATCTAACTACCTTTTTTTTAATAAATACTTTTTATTGATTGAAATGATTGCTTTTTCCTGCTATTTATTTTCAAACGTACATGAACGAAATAAAATTCATGAATCGGTAATTTACCGCTCGCCTTAATTCATAAATTAATATAATACAAATTCAAATCTTGATCTATTACTGTGGTCACTGTCCTAACTGATGTTCATTCCTAATTACGATACATTGTAAAATCGATATCAAATTTGTTTTGTGTGCAAATGATACATTTTGAAAAGTAATTGACATGGTGTCGTAATTATTTATTCATCAGTTGCTTTGAGTTTAAACTTGATAGCTTTAAGGCTATATTATGAAGCAAGTATTTACATGCTGCTGTAGATACTGCTGTTACCGTTCAAACGTCGATTAAGAACACAACAATTAATAGACCGTCACACCGAATTAATAAAAAATGCTCTTTTTCAATGTACTACTTAAATATTTACGACTATCTATTAAGTCGTAAATTAATAACTGTGTATTTCTTTGGGTATTCCTATAACGATATTTTACCTGCTTATGAATGACAAATTTGTCGAACTTACAAAGTTGCCGCGTTTCCTGTTTAATAGAATTTTAACTTTGTGTAATGCATTTTATTAAATTATGGCTTAAACATTAATTTTATAGAAAAAATGCATTAAATGTTTTATTGCGTATATTAATAACTCTTTCATAAACAAGTCCCGAATAAAAATATTAATTAGTTGTTGAATTCTGCCGCAACAAAGTTTTGACCTTTACTCATTATTTACAGGAAAACCGTTAGATTTTGGACTATTATTCTATAAAACTTTTTGTTTGTATTAATGTTTTCTATGACTTGTTACTATTTTCTGTACACCATGTACATATTTATTAAAATAACTGAAATTACAAAATGCGTCTATCCATTGCGTAAGAATACTTCCCAGCAAAATAGGTTTCTCCTTCTCCGGGAATTGATTTTATGCAAAGGCAACAATGGTGTAAACGGTCTTTTTAAATAAATTCACCATTCTTGAGTCTTTTAAATCGTAAAACTGTTTCAAAATGGTTTTTCTATGTCATGTAAATGGCATTAAATGTTGAACCAACTTTGCAGGGCTTTACCTCAAAAGGGAAAGAGTATTTGAAAAACGGATTTGTTTTAATCAGATTCAGGGTACTTAGTTAATTTACATGAGCTCTTTTATCGCGATTTGGTTGTAATCGAGAGGCATAGCGACTGACATTCCTCTTTTATTTTAAAATTACATATTACCAATACTTTAACTTGCCTATTTTTTCCATTTTTTATAACTCATTGACTTCATATGTTCATTTTCTAAAACAAACCATACTTAAAATCGCGTTTCAGGCTACGAATATGTCCGACATTACGCTATACGAACAGAAAGAGCTACTCTGGTCAATGGCGATTATGAAGTTTCAAAGTGATGTCCTTTAGAAACCATAACTTTTAGCAATGTGCAGCAATCCTAGTAGTTAACTTTTGGAATACCCAGCAGATGTCTCGCCGCATTCCGTTTTATATCTTTCATATCATCCTTTTAAAGAACTTTTGATTTTTGGAAACATCTAGAAGTTACATCATAGAGTTTTATCAGGGCTGTACACAGTTTAACTAACCTGAAATATGCCGGGTTTCATCAAAAGTGCTTATATAATTTGAGATTAATGAGCAGGTGAATTATCTTGGAGAAACAGCTAGTCAACGCTTTACCACAAACGAGCCTCTTTATTTTTCACTGCATCGTATAATCTTTTCAAAACTTGTAGGCAATACTGACTATTTGATCTCATAGTGTATTCATGGTGAACAGCCCCATCGTGGTCGACAAACCAGTGAGCATTGTCTTCACATTTCTGTATCTTTGGTGCGTTTTTTGCGGTCTTTGTTCTTTTACATTTTGCACTGAGAATTTGGATTTTTCGCTTAGGGCCATAGTCCATAGACCTATGAATCATCGCTACAGTGACCTTTTTGAGGAGCTTAGTGTTGATATTGATCAATATCTTGTTGTAGTAAGCCACTTCCATGCGATAGTCTTTCTGAAGTTGCGTCTGCAACTGTGGAATGAATTTTGTAGTCACACGGTTCATTCTTAGAACTTGGATTAAAATTTCGAAAACATTGATTTCTAGAATTTCAAGTTCTTCTTTAACTCTCACATAGTTAAACGACCGTTCACCATTTTAGCCATTGCCAGCTTGCCAGAATTACTTTTCATTAAAGTTCTGCTACCGTTGAATCGTCTAAACATTCTGCTGCACTGATAGGTTCATCTCCATAAGCCATACTATCTTTACCAAAAACGAATGGCCGACTTTTTGGCAGAACTTGTTACAAAGTAGTTGTTTAACGCTCTTCGTTATTGTAACGAAATGACAATTACATAACTTCGTGCCGTTTTCGACTGAAACATTACTGAGCCATACCGCTTGAAAGGAACACTCTGAATGTCCCCCTTTGAATGAAAATCACTTGTTTGCTACAATAATACAGATGGTCGGATACTTTCCGGACGGGCCTAATACATTTCACTTCAATAATGTAAGTGCATATGTGCAAATGCACAGGGTAAGAAGTTATTTTTTTAAATGACCTTTATCCTAATTATAACTTACCAGTAGTGTGGGTGTTATAATTAATATTAAATTTGTTTCTTTTGATTTTTAAAAATTTTAAAAACCTTCAAGATAATTTATATTCTTAATTTAAATGAAAAGTAATGGAAAAATATTTGTTCTAAATAATTATTTAGGTAAATAATTAATAATTATTTTCAATTAGGATCCAACTATCTTCGCTTGCAGCTAAAATACAATTTAATAAAGGTATTAAGAAGGGTACCTATATGAGCTAATATTATTTTGTTATCTGTCATTGAAACACAATTTAGGGTGAAAACCGGAATTACCATTTAGGTTAAAACCAGTGCAAGTTTCAAGACAGAATGTGCTTTTAATGGACATCTAATAAAAAACCTTTTATTTCACAAAAGTCAATTTTAGTTATAAACAGAAATAAAATCTGCTGATTGTTTATAATGTCACAAATCTAATAGTTTGCATAAATGAAGAATATTTAAAGTCATATTATATTTGTGCATACGAAAACCCTTTGTTTACTAGGTGTCAAGTATATATTAATACTAATACACACGTACATATGTGAGAATCTACATAATATATTTACTTTTCATCACCCAAGCATCCTTATTACTTTAATTGTCTGAAAAAACAAGCCTTACGAATTTTTTCTGCTAGCTTCACTGAGATATCATTTATTTAACGGCCCCAACATGTTTACCTATACACTCAAGGGACGCAGGTTCAAACATGATCAAGGTCAGTAAATTTTTTAGCAGGGAAAATTTAAAAACCAAGCTTTCTTCTCGAATAAGGAAGTAAAAGCGAGGGTCTCATGTTGATAGGATGTTTGGCACGTTGCAATATTGAGTTATTCAGGATTACATAGCTTATTTCAGTTCTACGAAACCTTCGGAATGTTCTGTGGTACAGGCACAAATTTGTTTCTTAAGGTCCCATAATGCCTTCCACAAATCTTCACAAAGTGGCTTTTGATGAGACAAGGCCTCTGTCACAGAATCGTAAATGCTTCACATTCATTGGCGATGACGGCGCAGTAGGTGACAGGCTTTCCCAACTTTTAGCCCTTGCTGCTACATTTTTTCTTTTTTTAAATTCAACTGCGATGCCACGGAACATTCGGGCGTCTTTAGCGACACAATCAGTCTTCCTCTAGTAAATCAAATAAATTTCTGGATACCTCAGTGGTAACCCCAAATCAAACTTTGTGGGGTCCCGAATAAGTTGACACAAATTTGGTAAATAAATGTTCACTGTATTTGACTCCTAATTTTTATAATTCAACATAGTTCGTTTTTTGTCAAATTCTTGCCGTTCCAGTTCTGCATTCCTTCCAGCGTATAGCGATAACTGATTCATACGAACCACTTCAGGTTTTCATCTAGGCAACTTCATTATTCGGTAGATTACATCGTTAACCCTTTTTATCACTTTATACGGACCTTCTCATTATCTGTGCAATTTGGGAGATAGGCCTAATCGTCACTGAGGCTGGTACAACCCAATCATATCAGTGGGTTGAAAACCTCTCATTTGGAACTTGCATCATAGTGGGATTTATTTCAATCACTGGCAATCTGAATGTTAATGAGAACTCTTTCATGAATTAAGTTTAGTTTCTTACGAAAACTTTCGGAATATTCAGTTCCAACAACCTCCTCCTCTCCAGGCCTGCTGCGAAACTCCAAAGCACAGGGTAGCCTGATTTCACGCCCAAATAACACTTTAGCTGGAGTGTCTCCTGTCGCCTCGTTTACAGCAGACCGATATGCCACCTAGAATAGATGTAAGTACTGGTCCCAATTTCTTTGACAAATATTTTCCCATTGTTCGATTCATGCGTACCACCATCCCATCTAACTATGTATGAAGAGCAGTTGTTCTGGTCCTGCATATTTTCAACAGCCGGCAGAGACTTGGAATAAGACTGACGCAAAATTTCTTCCTTCGTCTGAATTTAATTCGAATGTAATTTTGAAACGGCTAAACAGTACTTTAACCAAGATCTTGGTCACTTTAGCTGCCTCCTGATTACGTAAAACGTACGTTTCGGCCCGTTTACTGAAATAATCCATTGCAACTAAGATGTATTTATTTCCTGATTCGGCTTATGGAAATGGACCAGCTATGGGAATGGCTATCCCTTTAAAAGAGCTCTATTGCCGCATCGGTGCTTTTCGCCTCCCGATTGGACCATTACCAAAAGCGCATGCAATCAGATTATGTTGGAGTTCTGTGCCTAATAAACAAAATCTTTTTTAAACTTGCCGCCGTCTGTTTTGGAAAACGGCGTTGACAGGACAACAAAAATAAATAAATAAGTTTCCGGTCGGATTAAAACACGCGTTTTTCACGTCTGTGTCGATTAGGAATTTAATAATTACAATAAAGGTGACAGAGACATGAAATTTTCACGTCTGATAGAGTTGGCGACATTTATAATTGATACGGATTCGTCGCGTATGAAAATCGGTCGTGTGTGTGTGTGTGTTTGTGCGCGCGCGCGCTTGTGTGTGTGTATGTGTGTGTGTGTGTGTGTGTGTGTGTGTGTGTGTGTGTGTGTGTGTGTGTGTGTGTGTGTGTGTGT
>JAHWXV010472626.1:0-13233 GCA_024586415.1 Phrixothrix hirtus | reverse complement strand
ATCGATGCGAAACTTGCAAATCACGCAGGCTCATCAATTACCTTGTATAAAAATGTCTATTAAAACTATCTAACGCCTTGAAATTGACATTATATACATACATATTGGAGATTTTCTGCTGTCAGACTGTGGGCGTCGGTAACTTAGTTGGTTAAAGCGTGTGTCATGTAAGCACAAGATCCTGTCTTAAAATTTACAATAAAATAGTTATCTCAAATGGAGAAATTAGAAAATAACTTCATATATATGTATATATATATATATATATATATATATAAATTACATATGTATGTATCTAAATAAGTTTTGCGATACAAAAACATACTATATCTAAAATATCATAGAACATAAACTGACACCTAAATATAGTGAAAATTATTGTTACGTGCTAGTTTCATATATAATACATATATTAAAGAGTTGTAATGGCTTCCGGAATATGGAAACCTAGCTGGAGGTCAGTTAAATACGCGAACTGCCCCGCAAAAGAAAGCTACTACGTATTTTGTATAAATTTATTCTTATATATACATATACAATATTTATTTTAAAACATTTCTTACCCTCTATTGACATACTTGTTTTGTATGTCCCCCTCCTCGCATAAATGTATTTTTTTCAAAAATTGTTCAAATAGAGGTTACGGAGGTCAGGCAGCCTATTCTAAATAACGTGTATCAATAAATAAATATATATTTTGTGGAAAAACGGGTTTATGAACTGACTGTTCCAACAATATTAAAATCATGTTGATTGTTGAGTTTAAAAGCTCTACGTTAGGATGGCCAAATATGTGGAAAATCTTCGTAATTCGTACAACTAAACTCCCACTATATTAAAATCGATTTTTATTTGCTTTTATTAATTTTGTGGTCCCACGTTGACGAGTCAAAAATGTGGTAAATTATTCGTCGTATGTTTGGTTGCCTAATTCGAATTTACCTTTACCTTGCGTTATATAAACAAAATAGTCGTTATTGGGCTGTAAACATCCTTATTGGATGATGAAGAGTCACACTCAAAGACATGAAAAAGTGAATGTGTATCGTTGATGGAAGAATTCTAGGGCCTTATTTTTTTTGATGAAAATTTAACAGGTGCGATGTATTTAGATTTTCTCCGGGACAACCTCATCCTCACACTAATAGCTTTGTACCCAAATCCAGCCGAAACTAATCTTTTCAAGAATAACTTCTTCTTTCAGCAGGAAGGGGCACCTCCGCATTACGCAGCCCCTATCCGACCCTACTTAGATGAGGTTTTCTCCCAAATCGTTGGATAGGAAGATGGGGGCCGATTGAATGGCCAGCCAGATCGCCAGATTTAACACTCCTATACTACTTTTCAAGGGACACTTAAAAACCAAGTAAGCGGGCAATGAATTTGAAAAATTTAAAAGACAGAATTCGTACATAAATTGGACGTTTCTCTCCACAAGTTATCAACAATGTGTAAAGAGAGTTTGTTAATCGCCTTGGTTACTGTCAGGTCGTCAACGGTGAACAGTTTGAACACTTAATGTAGTACTTTTTATATTTTAACATTGTCAACAAATTTTATGATTTTTAAATTTCAATGTCATTTTTCTCGAAAATTTTCTTATGTCACCTACATCAATTTTAAACTTGTTGTACGTAAACAAATACGCTGTTTAAGATTCCATAATAAAAAATGGGAGTTGCTATTTAAAAAAAATATCGATGACCTCATAATTTTTTGAAAAATGGCCGAAAATCTTAAAAACTATATATAAAAAAATGACAAATTATTTTAATCATTTGATATGTCCAAGCAATTTTTCAAAAAAAAATTTACACCTGTATTTTGTAACTCATAACGGTATCGTTTAGCGCTGATTGTCGTTGCCTAACTGTTCTTAATTTTTAACTCGTAACGATGTAATTACATTACGACTGTGAGGTTAGATATAGTCGATATCTTAGAAGTTGTCGTTAACGTCGTTATGCCCACAGAATTTATACTTGACCTTTACAATTTTGATTTCAAATAAATGATAATTGACTAGTAAGATTAAAAATAAAGCTATTAGTGATTTATTAGCTTCAAAATCTTTTTTAATTTGATAAATGGAGTCACAAAAACAAAGAAGGCAATACAAACAAATTCAAAACGTTTGTAACACTTAGTATTTTTGTTTTTCAGAAATGAAAATAAGCGTTTGCTTAGGAAATTTTATCGTTTCCCAGTAACTTTAGCGCACGTACAATTAATTTAATTTCACTATTAATACTTATCAGCGCACGAATGTGGCCACAAACGTTATGGTTATTTACACATACATACATTAATTCAAATTTTTAGCATTTAGTGAGAAAGTATTACTGGTATGTTATTATCGGAGTTAAAATATCGATTATTGTAGTTAAAGAATTAAATCTTAACGATTCAGCTACAAAATACGATATCAATAAAAAGTCGTTACAAGTTGATATCGTTACATAACAATGTCGTTCCCAAACGAGTATTTACAAAATAACGCTGTTAGACAGTTTTTATAGAATTTATGCGTTACTTTTCAAAACCACTGTATATTTAGCGTCATGTTTTTTTGTCTAGTTAATTTGCAATATGGTGGATTTTTACAAAATATTTGGGATTGTTTTGTCCAGGATAATTTAAAAGCTGTGAACGGTATGCTCTCAAATTTTGAGACTATAGATTTTGTGAGGTTCTCTCAAGTTGAAAAGCTTTTCATAGTGATCGGTGTGGTTAGGCGTGGAGTGAAAAAATCTCAAAATAACATATACTTAGGATAAGCTTATATGAAATGGTTGTAACGCAATTCTTTTACAATATGGCAAATTTTTACAAAATGTTCGCCTTCATTTAATCGTCTATAACTGAAAAATTGACACATTCAGTCAATTATTAGTATTTTGACTATTATACATATTCATAAAGCTTTAAAATAAAATTTAGGAATGTTTTATTATTGTTTAATTAATTATTTAAATAGGTATAAAGTGCCGGTGCTGGACTAGATAGGACGCCTTAAAATTGACATTTGTAACTGAATTTAAGAGATATTAAAATAAGTCATTGTTTCCCGCATTGGGTATTACTTATTATATTTTACAATACGTGTCTTGCATCATTGATTATATGTATTTTTGTAAATTAATTAACAAAAGGGTGCGTTTCAAAATCCAATGTTTAAATAAACTACTCATTAATGGCGCCATATGTATAGTTTGATGTTGCCTCAGAAATTTAGGATCGATTCTGATGAACTTGTGTTTGTTTATGCGTGTTGTTAGTACACTCTAATCAAAAAAAATCTTGTGTGAGACAACACACAACTTTCTCTTACACATTTTAAATTTAATTTGAATTTATTGACGTTAACTACTTTCCTATACACCTAAATTGTAAACTAAAATTAATTTAAAAGCATAAATAATTCATTCGTTTATAATTTCCTTTATACATGTACTACTAAGAGATTTATAATTAAATTTGAGCTCATTTAAAGCAAAAATAATTTATAGATTTAAATAAAAAGTAATTAAGTATGTAAATAATGCACATAAATCATTAAAATATTAATCTATTTTTATTTTGAGGACGATAATTGGAACGGTCACCCATCCAAGTTACTCGCCAGACAAAACCTTGCTTAATTCTAGAGATTTTTCTCAATAATTCACTTCAACGAATTTTCTCAGAAAAACCAATTAGTTCATGTAATATAGAATTACAGGCGTTAGAAACGTGGTCAGTTTTAAAAAAATCGTTATAGCCGTTTACGAAAAAATGACAAAAACTTAAAAATCACAAGAATAAAGTGGCACTTCTAGTCATTCGATTTTAACGAAATTCTTATAGGGAAGTGCTAAAGCGAGAATAAACTTATATATACAATTCCACTTTTCTACGACGTTTCGTTTTCGAGATATATTGACAAATGCGTATACACACACACGCACGCACGCACGCTCTCACACATATACACACCAACATCCCCCCGCGTACGCATCCACACACAAACCTACAAACGCGCTCGCACACGCGCGCGCACGCACACGCGCGCACACGCACACACACGAGCATGCGCACTTGCACCCACGCAAACACACACATAAACGCGCAGACGCAGACGCAGACCCAGACACGCACATGCACACACGCACGTCCACGCGCACCCGCACTTGCACGCGCTCGCACACACGCACGCGCAAGCGCGCGCGCACGCACGCACCCACGCACGCACCCACACACAATGACGCACGCACGCGTGTACGTACGCACGCACGCAGGCACGGACGCGCGGGCAGACTCAGAGTCCTGAAAACGTGTATTTCCGCTAAAAACTGGACTTCAAAAATTTTGACCGAAAAAATGTTTTTCTCTATACCATATTTCATATAGGTACGAGAAAGTAATAATTAATATTCTTAAACAATTATTATCCGTTAATTTTACTTTCGCTTACCCTATATGAAATAAATGTAAAAGAGAAAGTTTTGTTTTTGTCCAAAATTTTCGATGTTGAAATACACGTTTTCGAGTCCCCTAACTCCGAAAATTATGTTTTTGGAATTTGGTCTGTATGCACGCGCACGCGCGTGTTTGTATAGTCCTATATTAACAAAAGTTTATATTTGAGTTTGTATCTACGTTGCACGCGTCTGCAACAATTGCACTGAAATCGAATAACGGGAAGTGCCACTTTACTCTTGTGATTTTTTGGTTTTAAGTTTTTTCCGAAATCGGCTGTAACGATTTTTATAAAATTTACTATATTTTTTAGTCATTTAATGTTCTTTATTATAATCTACATGGTTTTTCAGAAAATTTTCCGCAACTCAAGTAACCGGAAGTTCTTTCACCGTGAAGTCTGAATAAAATAACTATGAAATTATAAATGCCCTAGCTAAATGAAAATTTATATTTGAGGTTATAATCGCTTTAGTATGCTAAATCAAGAATTTGGTTAAAATCGAATTATTGGAAGTACCATTTTATTTGTCATTTTTAGATTTTTCTGAATTTTTCGTTTTTCGAAATCGGCTATGATTTTTTAATTTTTTAAAAATTTACAACATTTCTTAGACATTTATGACCCTTTCATATAATCTAGGCGGTTACTCAGAACATTTTCTGTAAATCGAGAAACCTGAAGTACCTACCACTTTATTTCTGTTATTTTTAGATATTTTCCGAATTCTTTGTTTTCACGGTTTTCTTGAAATCGGCTATAACGATTTTTTAAAGTTGGTATATTTCTTAACTAGTTAATTTAATTTTATATTAACCAAGGAGTTCCTCTAATAAATTTTTGAAAATCAAGTAATCCGGAAGTTCTTGGAATATTAATTGTAAAGTATTGACTCTGTTAAAACTCTAGACACAAAATAAGCTGATCTCTCCGTTCTATCAGGTAACACGTGATAATTCTGCTCCAATCCCCATTTAACTAGTATCATAAGCCAGTATTAGGGCTTATTAGGATCAAAATGCATTAACACTCTTTTAGAAACTGTTTCTTGTTTCGCTAACTGAAAAGCAGTTTGACATTGTTTCGATCAAATGAATTTGGATTCTTTTTTTAACAGGTTATAGAGGCTTTAATTTATCTGCTAAATTTTTTATAATGAAAGCACATAACTCACTATGGTTTTTAGATTTAGATAGCACTTGAAGGGTCTCTATTTTTCTAAAATCAGTATGCAATCCCTCTGCAGAAATGTTTTGATTTAAATAACAAATAGAGGACTGAAAGAACTTGCATTTTTTTTATTTAATCTGAATCTGGCCTTATATAATTTTTCAAATACATTTTTAAATTTTGTAAGTGCTAGCTATCACTTTTCCATGTAACAACAATGTCGTCAAGATAATTGACAGTACCGGAGCAACCCAATAAGGCCTTTTCAACCTTACTTTGAAATAGCAAACATACCGGTTTCATCCCATATGGTAGCCATTTCACTTTAAATATCCCACAAGGTGTACTCAAAGCCAAAAGTTCAGAGTTTCCAAGTCAACCTTCTAGTTATTAATATGCATTTAAAAGTCTAGTTTGGTGTATTTTTCACCCCCGCTTGATGATGTAAAAATATCCTCTATTTAAGGTAAAGGGTAGTTAAAATCTTTTAAATATTTATTTATTGTTAATTTATAGTTCACACATACCCGAATATCTTTCCCATTTGCCTTTAAAACAGGTACTAATGGCATACCCCACTTTGAATTCTCTATCCTTTCTATTACACCTTCCTTTTCCAGTTTAGCTAATTCTATTTTTACTTTATCTCTAAAAGTGAAAGGTATTGGTTGTGGTTTTCTAAAAACCGGTTTAGTATTCTCGCTCATATCCAACCAAATTTTTTCATTTTCCCAACTCTATTTTGGAAAGTTCGTTATAATTTTTTAAAAGTTTATCTAAATCAATTGATGTATCTAAAGCTCAACCTTATGACTTTTTAATAGTTTACCTTTGTAATAAATACTTTGATCTACAAGGGAAAGTTGAAATTTTGCAAAAATATCTTGACCTAGTAACGCTCTTCTAGCCCTTTCTACTACAATTATCAAAATATTTTCTGAATGATCCCTTATAGTCACTGTTACTCTTATTTGGCATTTAAGTTTTACTATTGGTTCGTCATAATAACATAACATGATTTCTGTTAATACTAATTTAACTTTCAAAAAATATTCTTGAAATAACTTATGTTGTAAGCACGATATACCTGTGCCTGTATCACCTTCCATTGCAAACAGTATGTCATTTATAAGGACTTCTGCACAAAGGGGTTTAACATACTCATTTACTTCAATATTAAAAATATCTAAACTTAACATTTTCACCTCCTCTTTTACTTGGTTATTCTCAAAAATGTGGTTGTTTTTAAATTTAACTTTACAAGTTACAGCAATGTGATCTTTCCTTTTACATTTTGAACAAATATAAGATTTAAATTTACAATTTTTAAAACTATAGTTATCTTTATTGCAACGGTAGCACAACAGTGTCGAATTTTCATTCACGTCATCATGTCTTTTTTGACTCTTTAGCATTTTTGTAGATTTTTGGTTTTTCTGTAGGCTTCCAGTCCAATTTTCTTTGTTAACTTGATTTACCTTCAACACAATGCACCTTATTTATATCTACACCTTTTGATTCCATCAGGGCTGCTTCTTTTGCAAGGGTAACCTCTATTAAACTTTTGTGAGTTTATTAGGCTTTTCCTCACATAACCTATCCAATATTAGTCCTGGGTTCAAACCAACAACACTCTTCTATTCTTCTCACTTTTATGTACCAATCACTTACTGATTCATTTTCCTGTCATATATTATCAAACATAATTTGTTTTCTAAAAAGAGATACTTTTCGTTTAAATTGATCATTTAACAATGAACGTAAGTCCGCATATGACTTTTTAAATGCTTTTCCCAGGTAACATAGATTCTTTAAAACTTTGTAAGAATTCTTATTTATGGATGTTATTAGAATTAAAGCCTTATGCTCTTCTTTTACTTTATTGGCTTTTAAATATTGATCCAATCTTTCAGAGATTTCCCAATCATCGCCCCGGCTAAAGATTTTTATATTTGATAAATTACCGGTATTTACTATGGTTACAGTTATGCTTTCTGCCATTTTTAACACATTAATATTAATAAAACAAATTTGGAGAATAAATGTAAAAGTCAATTTACCTTGCATTTAACCTTGAACATATTAGAATTTTTTCTCACAAAATTATTTCACCCCTGGATATTCAACTATCGTCTTCCTTTCTTCTTGTTGACAAATATGTGACAATGTGAACTCAATAAGCCAGCAAACTCAAAAGAAACTTGAAGTACAACTTTATTTAGTATTTTTAATACGTTAGTTTATTACTAAAAGAATTTCTATTGTAAAATCCACCACCTATCATTATTTATTTATTATTGTAACTTCCCATGTTATTTATAATCTAAGCTAAACATGAGATATCACAATCTCTTCAATTAGTTATACTGTAGATGAATACCATTATAATTTTGCTGAAATTGATCGTTTAAATCGTGCAAATTTCAATAGAAGATGTAAGTTTTTAAGCTTACTAAACTGGATGATAGCAAAAAAGCTGGATCTGATGACATACTAAATTACTTCCTTAAAATCAGTGCTAATACATTGACTGAACCTCTAGCAGTCATATTTAATTTATTTTTAACCTCAGGTATTTTTCCGGAACAGTGGAAATCTGCTTACATAGTACAGACTTATAATCCGATAATAGATCTGATATCTCCAATTATACACCAATACGTATTTTATTAACTATACATAAAATTTTAGAATGTTTAGTCTATGATGAATTATTTGACAATTTTAAAAATGTTCTTTTAGTGCAGCAACATGGTTTTTATGCATGAAGATCTACTACCTTATATGTAATTCATATATTCCTGTATTGATAAATGTTTCTACATTGATAATATTTATACTGACTTTAAAAAGGCCTTTGACAGGGTTAATATTAAACTACTAATATAATAGATTACATCGTCTGGGAATTGATTATCCTCTTTTAAATTGGTTAGAATCATATTTTACTAATAGGAAACAATGTATTATTATTATTGGCACTCTTTCCAAAGTGATTGAAGTTCCTTCTGGCATGCTCCAGATGTTACATTTAGGACCATTATTTTTTCCTTATACATAAATGATTTATATACTGTAATACTTTTTTCGAAAATATTGCTATTTGCTGATAATTTGAAAATTTATAATGAAATATCAATCGAGGACGCTATTGGGCTACAATCTGATTTAAATAGATTATATACTTGGCGTTTAAACAATTTTATTGAACTTAATTTAGATAAATGTAAGTATATGTGATTTTCTAGAAAAAAAGAACATTTTGAATTTGACTATAAATTAAATGATGTAATATTAACATTAGTTGACTCTATAAGAGAACTTGGTATTATTTTAAATTCTAAACTACAGTTTAAAGAGAATTTCAATTTCATTATAAACAACTATACAATTACTTATTAGCTTTCCTAAAAAGAATAACGCATGATTTTATTTATAATGCTTTCTAGTTTGAGTACTGCTCTTTATTATCTGGTCTCTTTCCTATTCAACACATATTTAAAGAATTGAGACCATTTAAAAAAAAGTTCGTTACATTTTTAGCTTACAAATGTAATGTGCTATACCATAATTCTAATTACCTCCTAATAATACAATATTTTGGTTCAACCACTTTAAACTTAAGGAGAAATCATATCTATTTACCTATAAAATTCTACATAATATAGTGAAATCTACTGAAATCTTAAATGTATTCTTTATTAGTCCCTCAATTTGCAACATGTAGTACTACACTTTTGAAAGGTACTGAAGCTAGATCTAACTATATGCTTTTATCCCTTCTGAACAGAATTATCACCAACGTTAACACTAGGAATGAGTTTATTGATTAAGTTAATTTATTTTAATAATTTAATGTATAAATTAAGAAATATGTTATCATTACAACTTTTTATAGACAATTGCATCTCAACTATCGCTACCATTTGGTATATTACCTCCCAAAATCAATACTACATTTAAATGTAATTTTATAATATTTCTTGTATAATGGTTTTAAAATCTGCCAATAAACATTATTATTAAAAAATTTTAAATTCTACATCTTGTTAATTAGTAATATTTATGTACAAATTATTTAATATAAATATTTCTGTAACAGGATATATGGGACTGATTTTTACTTTCTCTTACCCTATATGAAAATTTTCGATGTCGAAATTTTAGTGGAAATAAATGTTTTCGGGTCCCCTGAGTACGAAAATCATGTTTTTGGAAATTGGTCTGTGTGTATATCTGTGAACACCATAGCTAAAAAACTAGACGTCCTAGAATAGC
Organism: Phrixothrix hirtus; assembly: GCA_024586415.1. NCBI lineage: Eukaryota > Metazoa > Arthropoda > Insecta > Coleoptera > Phengodidae > Phrixothrix > Phrixothrix hirtus. The sequence continues at coordinate 3,326 of JAHWXV010472626.1, read as the reverse complement.
AAAATTTTATATTTGAGTTTCTATCCATCGTCCCGCATGACTGCAACATTTTCACTAAAATCGAAAAACCGGAAGTGCCACTTTATTCTTGCCATTTTTTGGTTTTTTTAGATTTTTTCGAAATCTATTTTCTATATTTCTTAAAAATCTAATGCCCTTTTATATAATCTAGGTGGTTTTTCACAAAATTGTCCGTAAGTTGAGTAACCGGAAGTTACCATTGCTGTTAAGTCTGAATAGATTAACTATAAAACTAAAAATCCTAAATAAATGAAATTTTATATTTAAGGTCATAATCACCTTAGTGTGCTAAATCAAAAATTTGGTTAAAATCGAATAGCCAGAAGTACCAGCTATTTATGTCATTTTTAAATATTTTCTGAATTCTTCGTTTTTCGAGATTTTCTCAAAATCGGCTCTAACGATTTTTTTAAAATTTATTGTATTTCTTAAGTATTTAAGACGCTTTATATAATTTAAGCGGTTACTCAGAAATTTTTTTGTAAATCAAGTAACTGCAAGTACTTTCACTGTTAACTTTGAATACAGTAACTATGAAACTACAAGCCCTAGCTAAATGAAAATTTATATTTGAGGTCATAATCACCTTTGTATGCAAAATAAAAATTTGGTTAAAATCAAATAACTGGAAGTACCACTTTATTTCTGTCATTTTTAGATATTTTTCGAAATCTTCATTTTCGCGGTTTTCTTGAAATCAACTCTAACGATTTTTTTTAAACTTAGAATATTTCTTAGCTACTTAATTTAGTTTTATATTAAACAAGGAGTTTCTCTAATAAATTTTTGAAAATCGAATAACCAGAAGTACCTGGAATATTAGTTGTGAATAAAATATCTTAAAAAGTAATGATTGTATGAAAATCAAAAACTATATTTATATTTTATATCTTCTGCCTATGAGATGGCAAGAATTTAGTTAAAATCGAATGACTGGAAGTGCCACTTTATTCTTGCGATTTTTAAGTTTTTTGTGATTTTCTCAAAAACGTTTTTAACAATGTTTTTGAAACTTTCTACGGTTCTTATATCCTTGGCAACCTAATAAAATGCGTTGAAGCCAGTTATCAGAGAAAATCGCTGGAGTTAAGCAGGGTTTTACGTGTCCAGTAACTTGGATGGGTAACTGTTATAATTATCGTTTCCAAAATAATGGTAAATAATATTTTAAATATATGTTAACACTTACATATTTATATATCTATATACGTAAGAGAAAGTCGTGTGTTGTCTCACACCAGATTTTTTAGACTTTCAATTCGTTTTCAGTACTTAAATTCAATATTTATATTCCTAATTGAAATATAAATTCCAAAACTACTAACTAAAACAAGATGTCAAGGTTGACAACTATTTTTCATTTACATGGTATAATGTAGTTGCCTAATTTTACAGATGTAAATTGCAGAAACTTATTTCACATGGAGGTTATTAAACAATTTTTAAAAATGAAGACCAATTGTTATTAAATTTGAAATGTGTCTATATTTATAGTTACACTGGATAAAATAGTTTCAGATTTATATGCACTAACCAACACAAAAATGATATAAATGCCTTTTAAATATTCAATTTGTAATTTCAATAATGCAGCTTCTGTTCGGTTTATGATCAAAGTTTACACTTACATGACACTAGTACAAGTTTTACAGCACTACATGTAAAGCTTCGTTCTTGCTTGGTAATATTTGCATAAAAAGAAATTCAAAAGTAGACATTATGGTATTTGTGTTTCATTTATATTGTGGTTAGGTACCTATAAAATAATATGATGTTAAAAAATTAAAAATTTATTAAAATTATTGCACCCTCATCTTCTGACAACAAAGATAAAATATTAATTAGGTTGGATTCCATCAAAACAATATGGCCTTTGTAGTAGTGATTGATACAACACCAAAATTTGCAACACTAATCGCGTGACAATTGCACTTTTTCAATACCAGTTTGAGTGTATATAAATCGGAAATGCTATAAGAAAATTTTATTACAATAAGTAACAGTCAAAATATATTGGGTTTTCTTTTGTCAATGTGAATTTGGCTAAAAATTAAAAATAACAGACATTTATAAAATATGAATTAGACAACGGACGCTTTTAGAAATAACATACTGTCCAGTACAAAATGAACATTTGATACTTTCTATAAGATATAAATAAAAGTAGAAAACCTGTGAAGTTATAAATTATATACTTTCTTAAAATTTATAATTGATTTTGTTCAAAATTTATATTTTCTTGTCGTTGTTGTTCTAAGATAGTAACTAAGTTTTGTATAAATGGATGTTGAAACTTTCCCTTAGTTGAATCAAAAAATTCCTGCAATTCTCCAAATCTCTTTTCTTTTATTTCATACTCCGATGCAGTGAAAATCATGTCAAATCTATCCAAATCTTTAACAAATTTAGCTTCATTCGTTTCATTTTTTTCATATTCTTTATAAAGGCTATATATCATACTGCCAATATTTTCACCTAAATTTTTTGTAAGTTCCTGCATGGCAGTGTCTTCTAATTTATGTTTTACTTCTACGGGAACGTTATCAATTGGAGTAATATCTCCTACAATGCACTCTGCTAAATCATGTATAAGAGCCAACTGTACACAACGAAATCGGTCAAGATTAGAGTCACCGTCTATTAGGAAAGTCATTAATGCCATGTTGTACATATGACTTGCTATACTTTCAGGATTTTTTATTCCTCGATATTCCCAGCCCTTTCGAACACTATGTTTTAAATTGTGCACTAGCTTTAAGAAATTTAAAACTTTGTTTGCCTCTAGGGATTCCATGCTAATAATTATTATTTCAGTTTAGTTCGTTGAGTAAGGTATATTATTTTGTATGGTTAAGTTTTAGCTCCTAAATCAAAGAGTATACGAAATATGGAGGGTATATAGAAGTCACTCTACTGTACACACATAAATATGACAATAGTGTTCATAAATGATTAAATTATTGTTTACGTTTATTTTGGAAGCGATAATTGAGAACTTTCACCTATTTTTTTTGTAAAAATATAACATGCTGAAGCAGTCCTTATCTATATTCGTGGTTTTAAACAATTTATTACTTTTCGTATGCCTCAAAAATTTGAATTTTCAAAATTGGCGCCATTTGACCAGGAATACGATACGCGGTTAAGTGACGTCATCGGCCAGTAGCGTTCTATACCAGTAGTTGGGTAGCCGGTCTTAAATGGTAAACATCTCGAAAACACGTTGGTGAAGTTTCTTTTTGTACAACACAAATAGCATATAACACTTTAAAAAATGTATAAGTGGTGTTTCGTACCTCATTGTA